>APFE030600185.1:0-10562 GCA_000404065.3 Pinus taeda | reverse complement strand
AGGTTTTCCTTAGACACATCATCACTAGACAGGTGAAGCAGATTGGTTCACGGGTCAAGAACCTGTATGCTCTTGAGGTTCAAGATGCATGCAAAGCCTTTATTAGCAAGGAAACTGATGGAAACTGGTGGTTGAGAGGGAGGGTATATTACCTCTCAACATGCAAAGCCAGAAGAAGTCTCAGACAATGGTGGAGGAGCCACGATTGGTGTAGGAGCTTCAGGAGGTTGTGGAGCAACCACAACTGGGGAAGCTGAGAGGAGATCGATTACAGACATCTACTCGTGTAGAGACCTCTAGTAGGGGAAAACTTCGAGCCAGGTGGGCAGAGGGATCACATGCAGCCATATCTCCAAGTAGGAGGTGGGGCGATATAGAGTGATTGTCCCAAGGAGGAGGGGTAGGATCCTTGAGGTACCCAACCTCTTGGATGAGACCTTGCTACAGGAGCCTAGATGTGGAGTAGTAGGAACTGAATGATTGGGTAGAGACATATGTGGATGGAGTGGCAGAGAGAGAGACAGTGCAGGGAATCCCAGGACAGCGCATAGCTAGCAGGTTGTAGCAATGCGAGAGGCACAAGTGTTTTGCACAGTGCTAGGTGGCACAGAGAGGTGTGCAATAGTGCGAGATGCATGGAGATATTGCAGTAGCGCAGATGTCAGAGAGGGAGCACTTGTCAACAGCAGGTAGAGATTCAGCATCAGAGTATGTTCCTAGCCCAACAGAGGGGTCAGTTTGGAGTGTTTTTGTTCCAAGTGTTGTTGGAGCAAGTGGACCAGGTAGATGTGTTGCATGCAGAAGATTCCAGAGTTACAGGATAGGGATTGCAGATAATCCATATCTTGTTTAGAGGGAGTGTTGAAAATGAAACAAGATTATGGAGCTTAGTGAAAAGAAGTTGCCTTCACTAAGTGTGCCCACAGGCTATTTTTGGCGCAAAGTCTATTTTTGGACTATATCTATTTTTAGACATATGGATCATGGTCTATGAGCTGCAGGATGCTATTTATGGATGATTGGTCATGTTGGTAAAAATAGATGGACCTCTATTTTTAGACATATGGGCGGAGTCTATTTTTAGACTGCCAGTCTAAATATAGAACAGTCGAATATTATTAGCTCTTAATAATATGTGGACTATAAACATTATCTTATCCTCTTGTAGCACTTCAGTTCGAGCTACGATTGTGGCACATGCAACTTCCAGAAGGAAATATGCTTTTCTTATGGGTTATTTGAGCTATTGCATGAAGGACTTCAGTTAGAACTCAAGTGATTGAGTTTGGTGGAGTTGAATGAGGAGTTGGAGTTGTGTTCAGTTTGACTTAGTTGAACTAGTTGTATTTAGTCTAAATAACAAATACACTAGTGATGAGTGATGTGAATTAGTTATTAATTAATTCACTAATTATTAACTCATGAATCAACTGAGGAATACATCAGTTAACTCAGTGCATGGACAGTTCAGTGGAGACAAGTGTTAGAGATGAGTGAAAGGGCAAGATAGTTGTCAGTTGTGACTATAGTTGTGCATGAGATTTGCACAATCAATGGATTGAGTATTGCCAATGAGGATTGCGTGGTATAGGCAAAGGGAATATGAATTTTGAGCAGATTATTCATTCTATTCTCAACAGGTATTGCACAGTGGAGGCAGGCAAGCAGCGGAGGAGATTTGAACCTGTGATTGATTTAGATCTCAGCTAGTTTGTGTGTAGCAGGTGGAGATAGTACTGAGTACTTGTGAGGAGTATTGTACTATGTATTGTTACATGTTCTCAATCAATATAATATATAGATAGTTGGGGGTTTTCAGCTGTATGCTTTCCCCGTAATATACTGTGTTGATATGTGTGATTGATGTTTCAATGTGCGCATGCGATTGTTTCTTAATTCCGCAAAATTGATGATCAACGTAGAGGAGGTTATGTATTATGCATGCATTCCTCAAATAGTGTATAATAAGGATAATCTCTATGAATAGGTGTTATATTATTCAAAATTTCTACATCCTCCAGTCATAAAGGTAAATCATGCTCTAGAGAAGGTTGAGTAGGAGGGTATAGGATGAACTGTTTGGACATATGCCTATTCTTGATGGTCATATTCCCAGCTCTGTAGCTAATGTAAGCATCGGTTGTGGCCAACCATGGCCTCCCAAGGATGAGAGGGTAACCAGTAAACTTAGCCTTAGGCTTGAGAACTAGAAAATATGCAGGGTACTCCTGGGAGTTAATGAAGACCATCACATCCTCCACAATTCCCTTAGCAGTGACTGTGGAATGGTCTGCAAGTTTCAGAACTGTTGTAATATTCCTCAATGACCCTTGGAGGTTGAGCTTGAACATGGTGTCCTTGGTCATCACATTAAGGGTAGCCTCCAGATCAATCAAAGTGTGTGGGAAAATGGTGCCATTGATGTGCACGTCTACTAAAGGGCTTCTAGGGTCCAAATATTTCGGACATATTACCTACCCCAGCATTAAGTTGGATAGCTACCTAATGACATTAATGGTAGGGGCATCCCTTTTTCTTCTTCCTGGATGCTTGAAGCATTTCTCCTTAATCAAATTATTGTAAATGGGAACATCTTTTATTTCTTGGAGAAGGGGGATATTACACATATATTTTTCAATTCTCCTAGAAGTTCAAGTTCTTCTAGGGTAGGCTGGAGTGGTTGGGCTAATCTCTCAAGAAAGGGTGGATTTACTTTAAGGTTTCTTTCCTCTCTTCCTCAACCTCCCTATGTGGAGAGGGAGGTTGGTTATCTGGGAGAATTCTCCCAGATCTTAGGTTGATCTCCTAGATTTCTATAGCATAAGCCTGGTATGATGTCCCTGCACTGTATACTTGTTGAGCCTGCCTATTGTTCACGTTTGGATTTGGCTGGGCAAGCATCTGTGGTTGCTTGGGTAGAGCAGAGTGTAGAAGTTGTGGTTGGGTAGGTGGTGGAGGGAATAGAGCTGGAGCATTGTTGTATTGGGGCCTCCACCCCTGATGTGGGGTATTTCACTGAGGTTATGGCAGAACATAAGGTTGAAATGACTAGTTGGCTAGTTGGGAATGATACTGAGATGCATAGGACCAAGGAGGAGGTGTAGACTAGGAAGGATGAGCAGGGGGTCCCAAGAAGGCATAGTTGTGCTTTAGTTGGGGTTGTAATATGCATGGGATGACCCTTACATACCTTGGTTGTATGGTCTAGGCCCAGGAGGTCTCCTTTGGTTGAGGTAACAAAGCTGCTCAGTGACCCCTTCAGCTCCTTGATATACAACCTTGAGTCCGGGTAAAGAAGGGCACTTGTCTGTGGAGTGGTTTTCTTCACAGACTGAGCAAATCTCAATGCAGTTCAATGGACATTCATTCCTAGGATTCTTCCTAGTGCATCCAGGACAAAAGATGGCCGAGGCTCTCTCTGCTTCCTCTTAATTCCTTTTGATGTTCATGGTATCCAATTGCAAGGTAAGGGTTTGCAAAATCTCACTTTTGAAATATTCCAGCATATTTCCAATTTTACCCTTGATGGATGAGTTGGAAGATGATGTACTGGCCATAAGTTGACTACCCCTACCCTTTTCCCTGGTTGCCCTAGAATGGTTTCTAAAGATAGTATTGATATCCTCATAGGGTAATTCGTAGATATCCCCTCCTGTTAACAAATGTAAGGTATCTAGAAGATCTTTCCTTACTCCTCTGAGCAGGACCAGATTTAGTGACTCGGGGTCAAGTGTACACTTGGCCCTTTTTTAACTGAGCTAGAATCTTTCTTCGTAGTCTTCTAAGGATTCATCCTGGCCCATGGTCATCCTAGAAATCTCTTCTTTAGTATCCTTTGACCTACAGTAGTGCCTATATTTGTTGTTGAAAGCCTGCTGCACCTGAGCCCAAGTTGTGATGCTATCTCTAGGTAAACCCATGAACCAGCGCAATGCTACATCCTTGAGGGAAAATGGAAACACTTTTAACTTTTTCTCATCATCTGTATAGTCATAGGTTTGACATATAACAATAAACTCAAGTAGGAAAGTGTCAGGGTCCTTTGTGGTCAAGCCATGGAAATGAGGTAGGATAGAGGGGCTTATATTCTTCATCTTGGTGTCCCCATTGGTTTCCCTAATGGGGAAGGCACCCTCAAATCTCTCTTTATTCCCTCTGTCATTTCGGTTTTCAACCATTGGTTTAGTAGGAATGGGTTCTTCTTCTTCTTCTTCCCCTATAAGTTCTTCAAATATGTCAAGTTTCTCACCTAAAGGTTCCTCCACTTCACAACCACCGAAGAAGATAGAAGGTTGGTTATTGGATGCAGTGGGGGTATTTGGCAAGAATTTCCCTAAATTGTCCCTATTCCTATGAGGTATGAAAGGAAATTTTTTTGTGTTGGTTTTTGTAAGACTTTTTTGCTGGAAAGTACTTTGCAGAAATGAAATTACTCCTTGAATGAAAACTACTGACATAAAGAAGAGTTACTTGCTGAATCAAAATTCTACTTGCAGAATGGACAGGAAAGCAGATAATGAGAAATGAAATAAAGGAAGCTACTAGATTACTTTTGTAGAATAACTAATGGTAGAATATTTGAGATTAGAAATAGAAGAAAAGAAAGTAGTAAGCACATTCTACTCAGACACCTCCCCGGCAACGACGCCAAAAAAGTGGTGAGCGCCAATATTGTAGCAAGGATGCTACAACTCCTAGGCTACTAGCTTTACTTTTCAACCAATGGTTCATACAAACTTTGAGGTGACAGTGCTATATGCACAAGTAGAAGTGAAGGTCCTGCCTGTTGTCACTTATTCATCTGGTGAGAGACCCCAGGGGTTCCAAGCCAGACTTCTATAGAGTCAGAAGAAGCTTGATTCTTTGATGGAAGAAGAGCAAATATATTCTAAGAGAGCTACTCTACTGCAGTAATGAAGAAAACAACATGTAATGATAAATCACACCATATCCTAATTAACCATTTAAATAGTTATGCTGAGCAAAATTTCTAAATCAACACTAACCTAATGTTGTTATCTAAGTTACAAAAGTAAAGAGCATCAAACCAAACTAATGTGTAAGCAAGGAAACTAGAATAAATCTATTTTCACTTTTCTGGTTTTTTTTATGATTGGACAGTGTTAGAGTCTGATTGAATAACCAAATTGAAACTCAGGAGTAGTAGCATTTAAATGATACGCAGAATAACATTCGGGAAGGAATCAAGCAAAAGAGAAAGCAAAGATCGAAATCAACGAAAGGAAGACATAATGAAGCAGCAGTGCATAGGAAGATGAGTGGCGGAGATCTTATCATATGAGATTACGTTAATAGATGGACAAATAGGATTAATGAAAGATGAGTGGCGGACATCTTATCGCATGAGATTGAGTTAATAGATGGTTGAACAAGATTAACGGAATATGAGCGGCAGAGATCTTATCGCGGAGTTTAAGTGAATCGATGGATGAACAAGATTAACGGGATATGAATGGCGGAGATTTTATCGTAGGGGATTAAGTGAATAGATGGATGGATCGATCAATGAACATGATTAACGAAACATGAGCAACAGATATCTTATCATGGAGATTAAGTGAATAGATGGATGGATCACATTAAGTCACATGGCGACAAAAGGAAAAAAAATGTACGGAATGATGGAGCGATCTTTGTAGGTGGTAATTAGTTGTTCACGTGCCCTCAAAGCTGTAAGTGGAATTCCTAAATTTTGTGTGATTAGCCTAAGTGAGTGACACGTAGCACAAGGAAACCACTTTCCTTGCGTGCTCTCGTTCGAATGTCGGTCATGCAAGAATTCACACGAGATTACACAATAGCCATTGGATCATGCAGGATTGATCAATGGTGGAGATCAACCAAGCTAGTTGGTGATCGGGTGATGCGATAGTTGGATCAAACGAGGTAGATCGATGGTGGAGATCGGCCAAGCTAGTTGACAAGTGGGTGACGTGATAGTTGTTGGATCAGGCAAGGTAGATCGATGGTGGAGATTCAGAGCACCTAAAGTCAAATGTTGAAATGAATACGAATGTAGTTGACAATGATTGGCCAAGTTTGTTGAGGATCAAACAGTAAGGAGATCTACAAGTATAACCCGATTAAGATGTGATTTATTGGATTTTTCTAAGCATTTCGTGCTGAAGGAAATGGGAATATGAGTGAGATCTATTACAAAAAGAGATTGATTGAAAATGGTTGAAAATAGCATCAAGAAATGCTAAAAATAGAAATTCTATAAATAACATTGCTATAGATAGCATTTTAGGATATATTCCAATTTTAATTTGTCCTTGAATTAAAATTGAGAATCAAAATTTGAATATAGTCTCACCAGCTGTTTGAAAAATAATTAATTAATTCATCTTGAGTTAATTAGATGGTGAAGTTCAAACATGAAGTCTTTGTGAAGTCATGCAAAAGTTATCCCTTTGATTGAGGAATTTATCCCTTATTTAAGTAGATAAGGATGAGTTGTATTTGAGTTGTAATTAGCTAGCTCAGGTAACTGAGTTAAGTCCAGTTAAATTAGTTCCAAACAGGTTGTGGAACTAATTGTGAGTTCAATCAGTTAATGCATGCATGCATGCAACTAGTGTTCTCTAGATAACTAAATATTCTTTCATAAATAACTCATGCATGTCAATTCAGACAAAGACCCAGTTGAGATTAAAGGCAAGGACAATGTACTATTAGCTGCTAGAATATTCCTATGAGAATATCTCTTGCATGCAGAAGGAATTCATTCCTTGAGGATTGTGTAATTTCTACAGAGGTCAGAGCAGTGTGTGAGGTGAGAATCACATAGGTTACAGCTGGAGGACCCAGGGAAAACTACACAAGGAAATAGGAGGCTTGGAGGATAGAGGAGAAGGCATATGTGTTGTTTATTCTGTCTATGAGCAGCAATGAGGGATTGCACTGAGAGTTGGATAGCTTGAGAGCTAAAGCTTTGTGTAATCCTGAGATATTCCCACTTGTATGATAATACAGATAGCGGGGTTTTTAGATGAGGCTTTCCCCTGAGTATTCTTCTATGCTTCATGTGTGATTGATTCTTCTTCTATGTTATATGTGTTTTGTTTGATCTTGCTCAAAATCAATTAAGCTTTCGCAAGTTTGATTATAGAAGTAGATTAAGTATTTTGCTTTAGTACATTGCATAATCAGTTTAATCTACAGTGAGAATTTCTACATGGTATCATAGCAAAGGTGATCAGAGCTATGAACAACATATTGAGAAGGTAAAATTTTGATGTTTGAAGTTCTTGATTGCAGGTACAAAATCGATTTCTTATCACATCTCAAAGTTCACCAATGGTGTTCAATGGCTTGTGACTCGAGTATGCCTTGGATGGCAACTCAAATTACATAGCATGGAAGGATCGCATGGAAGAGGTATTAGAAGACAATGGTTTGAAGGACTTCATTGATCAAGAAGTCCCCAAGCCAGCAACAGCTAATGCCCAAGAATTGGCGGAATGGAAGAAATGTGTGGTGAGAGCAAGGAGGATTCTTCTGGAGGGAGTTTGAGACCATATTGTCTCAAGTCTCCATGGGAAGGAGACTTTGTTTTAAATGTGGAAGACATTGAAAGACCTATATCAGAACAACAATGACCAGAGGAAGCTGGCGCTAAAGGACAAGCTTTGAAAAATCAAGTGTGAAAAGGGTGACACAATTTCTACATATCTGAACAAGCTCACCACTTGCAGAGATGAGCTTGGAAGTGTAGGAATCATGACAGTCGATGATGATGTGGTGATTCTTTCTCTCCTCAGCCTTCTTAAGAGCTGGCATAGCTACCAGGACTTAGTGAATGGAAGAGAGAAACTTGCGGATTGGGAATGATTGTGATCGGATCTGATGCAGGAGGAGATCAGGAGGAGCTCCAGAGATGGTTCTTCATCTAAGCATGATTATGAAGAAAATCTAGCCTTAGTAAGTAAGGTGAGGAAAGGGAAAAGGAAGGCTTCCCATTCCAAATCAAGTTCTTCCCATGGTGGGAAGAAGATTGACAAATCTAAAGTGTGATGCTTTAATTGTCATGAGGTGGGCCATTAAGCAACAAATTTTCCATTGAAGAAATCCAAGAAGGGATCCTCGAAAGGATTAGAAGGCGAGGCATTGGCCTCTCAGTTCGAATTGGATTTTACTCTCATCGCATGCATGGTTTCATTGATGGTGGGTTGTGTTTGGTACCTGGACAGTGGAGCCTCATTCCACATGACTGACAATATGAGTTTATTCAATACCTTGGAGGAGAAAGGCCTTAAGATGCACATAGAGATGGGCAATGATGGAAAGTATCATGTTTCAAGTGAAGATACAGTTGCGTTTTAGAGGGAGCATGGAGTTCCTCTCACCCTGACTGATGTAAAGCATGTGCCTAGACTGAAGAAAAGCTTGGTATCGGTCGCGATGTTGGAAGACAAAGGCTATGATGTAGTCTTCAGTAAAGGAAAGGTGTTCCTGAGACACATAGCCACGGGTCAGACGAAGAGGATTGGGATTCGAGTGAAGAATCTCTACAAGCTGGAGGTAGATGACTATGCTGCATTGAGTTCCAAAGTAGAATTAGTGCAAAGCCAAGATATTGGTGAGTTATAGCATAGATGGTTGGGCCACTTGCATCATGGGGCCTTGAAGATAATGAATCAGATTTCTACCAGACTTTCCAAAGGTAAAATCGAGCAAGTGGACATAAGAAAAGGTTGTACCTTGGGTGAGTATGAAAAATATTCCTTTCATGATCGAGACAGTTGAGCTAAAGCAATCTTGGAGTGAGTTCATACAGATGTGTGTGGACCATTCTCAAAAGCCTCCACCATTAAACAAATGTATTATGTGATTTTAATTGATGATTTTTCTCATAAATGCTAGATCTATTTCATGCAGAAGAAGGATCAAACCTTCTCAAAGTTTTGTGAGTTCAAAGCTTTGGTTGAGAAAGAATCAGGGAAGAAGATTAGGGCCTTAAGAAGCAACAATGGTGGAGAGTATGTCTCTCAAGAGTTTAAGGACTTATGTGTAGTAGAAGGAATTAAACAGGAGTTGACGACACCTCATAACCCACAGCAGAATGGGGTGGCCAAGAGGAAGAATAGAATGATTGTGGGGGCAGCTCAGGTGATGCTACATGACTAAGCCCTACCACTTCATTTGTGGGTTGAGGCATGCAACACAATGGTCTATTTGCATAATAGAAGCCTGCATCGAATTCTTGGGATGAAGACACTAGAGGAAGGTTTCTCCGGGAGGAGACCAGATGTGGGTCACTTGAGGATCTTTGGCTCATTAGTATATTGCCATGTGACCAAGGATTCCCAAAACAAACTTGAGCCAATAGTAGAGTTGGGGATACTTGTCGGGTACACTGATACAACGCACAACTATTGGGTGTATTTGCCTACCAGTCAAAAGATAGTGGTTCGCAGAGATCTTAAGGTTAATGAGCAAAAGGCCATGTGATTTTCCCTTCAGATGGAGCTCCAACTACAAGTTTTGGAGGAACTTTTGGTTCCTAAGGAGGAGGAGCCTCAAACTGATACAGAGCAGCCATATGTAGAGGTTCTAGGAGTGGAGACATCCACTCAAGCAGAGTCTTCCAAAGATTGGCGGAAGTGCATGAGAGAAGCTGGCAGATTGTTGTCAGATGTGAGAGAGAATGTGGGAGAACCATCTTCTCAATGTAGACAAAGGAGGTCACTTGATAGGTACACTGGATACATGGCCCTTGATGGGGAATGTGTTGAGATCGAGCCATCTTCCTTTGAGGAAGCAGTGCAGCAACTGATTTGGGTTGATGCTATGGTGGAGGAGTATGACTCCATAGTTCATAATAGTGTTTGGGATGTGGTTCCAAGACCGAAGAACAAGTCAGTTGTGAGTTCTCGTTGGCTTTACAAGGTAAAGAAACTTGCTGATGGTAGTTTGGAGAAACATAAGGCAAGGTTTGTTGCCCATGGTTTCTCACAGGTCGAGGGGATTGACTATGATGAGACTTTTTCTCCTATAGCAAGGTATTCATCTATGAGATCGATGTTGGCATTATGTTGGGTAGTGGATCCTTGTTGGGTTGTGTTATATTCTTTCCACGACTAACCTACGTAGTGAACCGAGGGGGTAGAGGGGGGGTGGAGCCCCCCCTTCGCCGTGCCGATTGTGCAGCGGGGGCGGCAGCCGCCCCTGTCCGGGGGGTTTGAGGGGGGCGAGTAGCCCCCCTCTACGGGGTTCAGGGCAGCGCCCCGAGAAAAATATTTTTGGACCCTATATTAGGTTGGGCGAATCTACCTATGGTTTTTCAATCCACGGTTTTGGACGCGATGGTTTTCGGTCCATGGTATTGGATGCTTCGGCATGTATAAATATGTATTGTAACATTGAAAGGAATATAATGAAAAAATCAAGCTGGTATTCTCGGTTTTGAGATCCAGTGGGAAATCTCTGTGTATATGTGTTTTATGTGTTATGCTCTCGCATTTTTTTATTTTTCCTGTGATTTAGAATTCGTATGCAGGTAATTTCCGTACGGGGTTAAAACCTACATTTGGTATCAG
>APFE030600178.1:0-38760 GCA_000404065.3 Pinus taeda | reverse complement strand
GTCCCAAAATCTGTGATTGAGGATGATTCTTCTGAACATACCTAGATGGAGTCTTCTCTTCTATCCTTATCTGTTCCTCTGGTGCCTCTTGAGGTTCTTCTTCATCATCTGTCTGATTTGGAGAGTAGTCTTCATCTTCTTCGATATCTTCATGATTTACTTGCCTGGGGATGTATCCTTTTTCATCAACCACTACGTCAATTCTGTCAACAATTCTTGCAAGTCTTTTATTATAGCACTTATATGCTTTGCTATAGGGAGAATATCCAAGGAGAATGCCTTCATCCGCTCTAGGTTCAAGTTTTCCATGATGTTCATCCGTATTCTTAATATAGCATTTGCTCCCAAAATTTTTGAAATGCTTTACCGAAGGAGTTTTACCATACCAGAGCTCATGAGGAGTTTGAGTGCTATTCACTCGGACATTTGTTTTGTTAAGAATAACTACCGCAGCATATGCAGCTTCACCCCAGAAAGTTGCGGGAGTTCCAGATTCATCAAGCATAGCACAGGCCATTTGTTGGATAGTTCTATTCATCCTTTCCACCACTCCATTTTGCTGAGGAGTCCTAGCTGTAGAAAATTCCCTTATTATTCCATGCTCTTCACAGAAATCGAAAAATTCATTTGAGGTAAACTCCCCACCTCTGTCGGATCTAAGACATTTAATTTTATAATCTGATTCATTTTCAACCAAGGCTTTGAAGGATTGGAATTTCTCGAATGCTTCATCTTTGTGCTTCATAAGTCCTAACCAAACCATCCTGGAGAAGTCGTCAATGAATAATATAAGGTATTCTTCTCCTCGAGGTGACCTTGTCCCTAATGGCCACATACATCTGTATGAACTAGCT
This sequence comes from Pinus taeda, assembly GCA_000404065.3. NCBI lineage: Eukaryota > Viridiplantae > Streptophyta > Pinopsida > Pinales > Pinaceae > Pinus > Pinus taeda. Next base: position 37,906 of record APFE030600178.1, on the reverse strand, counting down.
CAAGAGTTTTGCTTGCTGATCCTTCCTTCTCAGGGAAGTTCAGTTCTGGTTTGCTTCCAAACTGACCTGATTTGCATATGGTGTTGTCTGGAATTTTGATGTCTGGAGACCACGAACTGCCTGGTTACTTGCATGCTTTCCTTATTTGTGAGAAGCTTAGATGCCCCAGCCTCTGGTTCCATAACCAGTGTTCATCATTCTTGCTCAAATAACATTGTTGTTCTCCTTCTTCAAATATGTATAGATTGTTTGGAGTTCTTTTTCCTTCGATTACTGTTCTTCCAGTATCAAGATCACGAACCATGCACCCATCTGATCGGAATATCACCTCGGTCCCATTATCGCACATCTGACTGACACTCAATAAATTATGTTTCAAGCCATCAACATACAGAACATTACCAGCTTTGACATCCTCTTTTAACTGAGCGATGCCTTTTCCCTTTATTGTTGCTGGGGTATCATTTCCAAAAGAAACTTTCTTTCCCTTTTCTAAAGCAGTATATGATTCAAGTTTTTCTTTATCACCTGTCATATGCTTCGAACATCTACTTTCGATGTACCATTGATTTTCTTGTCCGTCCACATATAAAGATATCCCACATCTTTCCGGTTGCGGTTCCTTCATTCTCCATGTTTTGGCACTTGGGGTATGTTCCTTCTGAGTTGTCTTCCAAAACCTGCTCCTGCATTCAGAATCTTCATGACCAAAATTACTACAAATAGAGCATTCAATTTCACTTTCAAGGGCAGAAAAGTTGTTATAGGTTCTCTTTGTGATTGTCGGCATACTTCTTTGTTTTTGTGCTTCTCTAGTCATGATTGTCTTATAGGCAACACATTGAGCTGCTTTGTGACCAAAGTTATGGCAAGAGAAACATTGGCCATTGAAGAAATTCCTGCGACTATCATCCAACCGATTATAGTTTCTACTGCCATCCATTCTTGAAGAAAATTGAGAAGATTTTACCTGTGGTTGATTGTAGCTTTTGTTTGTCCTTAAGGTAACATGCCCCCAATTTTCTTCATAGTATTTGTTCGTTCTTGAAGAAGACTGTCCCTGATTTACCTGATGATTTATTTTAGACCTTTGCACACTCCTTCTTGCTGCATCAAGATAACTTTTAGAGGTGGAAGATTGAGATGCTTCTCCATTATGCCCCAGGCCTGTCTTGATTAGAGGGGAACGATGCACACTGATAATCTCATCCAGGGTTTTAGATCCTTTAACAAATTTAAGATTAAGAGCCTTTGTTTTCTCAATTTCTTTTCTAAGGCCAACAATTTCACATTCTAACTTCTCAAGAGATTTTTCTTTCTCATCAAGTTGAGATTGTAAAGAGTCAATGATCACATTAATTTCATCTAAACATCTTTTGAGTCTAGTAATTTCATCATAAAAACCATCCACATCTATAGCATCCATGTAATCATCATATTCAAATGCCATTAAAAGCTTATAGTTGTTACCTCGTTCATCTTCATCGCTATTTGATAGTCCATCACTATCTTCATGAGTGCAGTAGCTTTTCTTATTTGCATTCTATTTCTTGTTCCATCTAACAGGTTCCTTCCCCTTGCCAATCTTATATTTGTGAGGACATTTGGCAGCATAGTGACCTACTCTTCCAAAAGAAAAGCATTTGAATGGTAACTTACCTCGGAAACGTCCAGTGCCTTGTTGAATATTTTTGACAAAATTTGATTCTTCTTCTTCTTCTTCTAATATGTGTTCATACTCATAGTAGTTTCCTTTGCCAGAAGCCTTGAAGGCAGCTTCTCTCCTGTCTGATGGTCCACCTTTCCTCATTTCATAAGCAGTTAGAATTCCATGCAACTGTGACATTTTAAGGTCCTGAAGCTTTTCTTTTTCTTCTATAGCTGAAAATTTAGATTCAAACCTAGGGGACAAAGATCTTAGAACTTTTTCGACTACAACAACCTCCTTTACTTCTTCAACCAAATTTTTCATACAATTTACAATCTCATCTACACGAAGAAAATAGTTAGCCACACTTTCATCATTATACATTCTGAGATTTTCATACTGAATTCTGAGATTTTGGAGTTTTGCCCTTTTTACCTGTTCATCTCCTTCATAGCTCAGAACAATCTTGTCCCATATTTCCTTAGCTGATTTATACTGCATGAATTTGACAAATTCAGATTGTGATAGACATCCCAATAGAGTATTGACCGCCTTTGCATTCGTTTCATATTTCTTCTTTTCAACAGGATCTATGGGAGTTGATGCTGGAAAAGTATACCCTATATCTATGATATCCCATACTTCAGTACCTAGAGATTGAAGATAGGCAGTAACTCTTACCTTCCAATATACAAAGTTTGTCCCGTCAAACGCCGGTGGCCTGATTGATGCTTCCCTCTCGTAGTTGCTCATGATGAAAGATCTTCCTTCAAGCGATCAAGCTTCTTCAAAAGGACCTGCTCTGATACCAATTGTTGGAAATAATACTGAGAGGGGGGGTGAATCAGTATTATCAAGATAATTATTCCTTTTTCAAAAAAAAATGATATACGCTACTTCAGTTTAATGCACCTGCGTATATACGTGATTATGCAGAAGGAAACCCGCGTATACAAAACAAGCTTTTACTTTACTTAAACTTTCTGATGATGATTGTTAATCTGTGATGCAGAATCAAATAACAGTAACCAGAGACAGTAAAAACAGAGCAGAAAGAAAGTCACACACAAGAACACAAGATATAAGGTGGAAACCCAATGTGGGTGAAAACCACCTGCTGCAATTCGTCTCTATCTTCTTTTCAATTAGAAGACTTCTTTTACAATATACTGGTGTAGTCCTTTTTACCAGTATGCAGGATGCAACCTTCAGAGAGCTACAACTCTCTCTCGTTCTCCAGCTTCTCCTGGAAGGGAGCTACAACCCCCTTTAGCTCTCGCACTAGCCAAGATACTAGTGCGTAGGTGCTGGCCTACAGAAGGCTACAACATTCTCTGTCTTCCAGGGACCACGTTTCATCAATTTTCAGACTGGATCCATGAACATCAACCAATCATCAAGAATCAACCAATCTCCATTTCACAAATTAGATCTGAATCAAGTAGATATTCTCGTTACAACTGTCCCCAAAACACAGTACCAGAAACCATACACCAGAAGGCAGAACCCAGAGCAGCAATAGTCAGAAGTAGTTAGATCACAATTTAGATTATATATGTTGTTTTGACAACCTGAAACTAGCGTGCATACGCTTCTACGTATGGAACAACCTGCATATACACGTCTTCGCTTCACTGAACCTGCGTACAGATCTATAAAGGACAACACATTCTTCCAGATATTCAATGACTAATTGACCCAGATTATCAGACTTATAGATCAAACAAGTGCCATATCTAGCAGATCAAAATCATACAAAGATACTATCATCCAAGCTTAAAGATTATGACCCATGAATAGAACTTATCCTTCCTTTTGCGCTAAGGTTCCTCCTTCCTTTAGATCTAGATCTGCATCACCACCCCATATACCAGCTCTAGCACTTTATCAGATTTTCAATAATAATTTAGATGGTGATTTGTCACAAGATCTCCTTCCTCTTTTATAGTCTTAGGCCTTCCCCAAGACCATGGTCCAAAACCATAACATTTCAATACCATGAACCCAAAACTAGGGATGAACACATATGACGAGACGCCATGGTCCAAAGTGTAGGATCAAGTTCTAAGATCTAACTGCCATGGACCAAAAGAATGATCCCCAACATATATGCACTTTTGTAAAGTATAACCCGCGTGTATACGCTCCTTCGTCTAGATGAACCTGCGTATATGTCTTTTTCTATTTTCTAAGTGCCTGAACTGAGATCTGATACCAAAGAAGGTTGCCATCAAGGACAACACCTGTGCCATAGCTTCAAACCTGTGCCATAATGCCAACAGATATCAGGTGTCCAGAGTGTGACTTATTGGAACATTATGATATCGGGAGCTCTTGAAATAGCGGAAGTGTTGGAGATATTAGATATAAGAGGTTTTGAGGTATCAATTTTTTTTGAGATTGCACTTGGTAGATGTTATGATATTCAGGAGTTCCGGTATGCCAAGTGGTAATGCTATGTGTCTGATGGTTCTTTAAAGTATTCAATATAAAAGGAAGTGCCCCCTTTATCTTTATGTATTGGGAAATTTTGGTTTGGGAATGTTTTACCGTAACTTTCCTATAATGAATGTTACAATATTTGAATGATATGATATAAGCCCCCTGATAATTCATTATTTCAAATAACAAAAGACCTATCGGGTTTTCATAATATTTTTAAGGTTTGAATCCTCTCATATATAAGTTCTGATATATGAAACCTTTATGGAAGGGGGTTATTTACAAAAGAGTAAAAATTGTCTATCTATATTAGAACTAAATATTTTGATTAAAGTTCAAAAGGGTCTCCATTATTTATTATATAGCTAAATTAAAACTAAATGGGGAGTTGTTGAGTACTACAACACTATATATATATATATATATAATATATATATATTATATATATTATGTAATTATATTATATATGTATATATTATGTATATGTATATGTATATGTATATTGTATATATGTATATGTTATATGTATATGTGTATGTATATGGATTATGTATAATGTATATATGTATGTGTATATACACATACATATATACATATACATATCCATATACATATTACATATACATATACATATACATATACATATACCTAATACATATACATATACATATATATATATTATATATTATATATAATATATATATATCAGGATGCTATCAAGATTTAATATATATTTAAGTAAATTAATTTATCTAATCATACTAAGCATCTTGGAAAATACTCAGACCCCAAGCTTAGACTTTCTTGCCTCCAAGAATAAACAACCTTCTTTTGTTCTTCTATGGTTTTCTTATAGATAATCACAATATGTTATTTCTTTAGCAATGTCCTACTTCAAGGGTATCCATCCCTTAATTACCTAATCATTTTGTTTTATCATTTAAGAAAAAACAATTTTTCTTTCTTTTAAGGGTGTCTTTCCTTCAAGTTATGCTTCATTTTCCTTTCCACGCAACTTAGAATTTATTTCTAGTTAAGTGTTTAACATAACCTTTCTCTCCCACTATCCTAATCTCTTTAAAACATTTTCCTTGGGATTTTTAGGATAATTCTTGGGAAGGTCTGCCATGTGGACTGAACCACTAAGAATTTTTTGGAGAAAAGTCTCTAAAACTCAAGCGTTGTTTCTGAAATATTCCACAATAGCACATTTATTAATTGATTAAAACAAAACATAATTACATAATCAAATAGTTATAATCCTTTCTTTTATAGCCATAAAGTTCAAAAATACATAAAGAGTCTAAAAGTAGTCATGTCATAAAAAGAAAAACAAAGGGGTGTCACATGGGGAATGATAAAAGGTTATGTCACATAGAGACTACAAGTGGAAATTAGGTCTATACATTGAGTAGTTTGAAAATTTGTCGCTTGATAATCAACATTATAATGATTTCATTACATGATTGAGTGTTATCATAGCTTTTATTGGATATGAGTGAAATAACGTTTAACATTGAGCATGATATCATGAGAAACATAACACGTGATAATATAACTACAAAAATAAAAATCATGCACAAATATATAACTAAGTAATATTCCTCTAAGTATAGGAAAATGATTCAAAATTGGGATTGGGTAGGGATATAAAGCATGGAATTAGAGTTAGGGTATAAAATAAAAAAAATAAGATAGTTGCATATATAAAAAGAAATTCCCACATAGTTAAAAAAAACAAATCATAAAGTCTTGCTAGCACAACTAGTTCAGGATGGGCACCATTAGCAAGGCGACCTAGGATCAAACCTCACAGGGGTGGTTGTGTCTAGCGATAGTGGGAGGCAACATGCTAAAAAATCCAGTCAACTAATGGGTGGTGTGGCCTAGGCCAGGTGCATTCCCCGGGTGACTTTCATGGTTTAGATGCCCCTAGGTCACGACTCCTAAAGCCACATGTAAAGCCTAGAGGATCATAGAAAACTTGAAAAATAAAAGAAGTAATATAAAAATGGATCAAAGGACACATTTACCTCAAGAATCACATAGTCACCAATACCTTTCAAAATTTGGTATTCATATTGAAAGTATGAGCTAAAAATTATTGAACAATTGTGTTATCAAACAAGATAATTACCTATATGTGTTTCACTATTTGTCCAAATGTGTATGACCATTATAACATCCTAAAAATAAATTAAGGACCCAAGAATAGGGAACTAATACTAAAAAATAGTACTCTCATGGGGATACTTTTGGAACTGGAAGAAATCTAATCTTGATTCCACAAACCATAATACAAGGAAAATAATTGCAGTGGGAATATTAGCCAAAATAAGGTTGCATCTCAAGCTTCATAATGAGAAATTGGTTTTATCCATTGATACGAAGTTTTTCAAGGGATCAAATAACCTTCTTCTTTTGAAATAATTACCCTATTCTTGGTCCCTTTCATATCATTCCCATTTTTATTCACATATCAATTAACATCCCAACTCTTGGTAGAACCATGAAAGAACAATCTTCCCGAGAATACTAATCATTACATAGTTCCATCTATGTGAAATATTTTTCTGAAGTGAAAATATAGAAAAGTCATTGGATTAGCAGCAAATAATGAATTTTGTTAACTAATGTGAAAGTACTTATCATTGATGCCAATGAGTTTCAAGGTGCCATCAATTTTTACCTTGGTAGATTGAATTGGCATACATTTTGACCTAGAATAGAGTAATGTTAAAGTATGCTGACTACATGAAGCTACTTGATATCTGTGTGAAGATGAATATTGATAAATATTGTTTTGTAGGGTAGGCCTGAGTGGTTACAGACTACATGATGGTTACAAGAAATAGGTAATTGGATGAACATTAGTACTAAAGTGTTTGAAAATATAGCCAATAATAAATGTTCCCATTTTATTTGCAAAATTAAAAGTCTAGAACTATAGATTATTGTTCCAAAAAGACTTCATAAAACCAAACTTCTTGTATAAACCTTGCAATGCAAATAGATGTAATGAAGTTAAGAAAGGAAAGATATGACTGGATTACCATCCATTAATGGGTGCTACTAATCAATGCAAGGAAACTCACCATTAATTTTGATTTAAGTAAAAGTGTCCTAGTATAAATTTCTAGGGATGAATGAAGGTGTTGAGGTCAAGTCACCTAAAATATCTTAGAAATAAGGGAAATTGTTGTATTCCCATTGTTGTTCAGTGAGAGAAACTACTGTTATGCATGTAGTCCTCAAGGTAGTAAATGAAGTCTGTAGTATTGAACGCAGGTAATGTATTAAGCTCAATGGGTCAATACCTATCAAAAACAAGGCCTTAATGTATCCCACATCAGATAAGATGATAATATATAAAAATTTGAAACATTTTGAGAGGATCAACAACATTATGGAAAGGTTATTGAGGACTTTCCTCGCTGGTAACCTAGTTTTCAAGCAAAGTCTTTGTCTCGTTGTGCCAATATCGTAGTTTTCATAGTTTGAATTTTTTTAATCTCTACTATTTCATTTATTTATTCTCCTAAAGTATCCTATTTTAAATAGAGAAATGAATCCTTTTCTCAAGAGTAGGAATATTTGAAGGAAATCCATGTGCGCAATGAGATTACAAATGAACTCATACTTAAATTTTGAAGATATGATTTGATGGATTCTTGAATATGGATAACCAATTTCTCTTATTGGTATGGTGGCAATAGATGTTGAATCATGAAGGAATGTTATGTGGTAAAACAAATACCGCTAAGCTTCAGTGTGATATGTGTATCTTTGGCTCTAGTTCACTAATAATTATTGGCATATATTACTTTATCATGCATGATGGTATTTCAAGGCTCGGTAATTTCTCTCTTAGATACATAATAGATCTTATGATAGTCATGAAAGAAATTATTCAATCTCAAATTTGAGTTTATTATGTTCTACATTGATGGTTTCCTTGTTCTCTTCTACAAATTGGCAAAAATGATGGAGGAAAATTCTTTGGTTTTGTCCCTTGATGAACTTCTAGATCTACTTCTTGATGTCATTCTTGATTCCCTTGCTCTTAACTTCCTCCTTGAGATGAAAATGTATCTCTAATTTTAGCTAGGGCTTGTGCCACCTAAGATGAAGATATATATTTAGTTATAATAAGGAGGATATCCATTTGAGAGATTATTTAAAGTACCATTTCTTCCTTTTCTCATAAAGATATTATTCTATCTAGTAAGTCATATCAACACATTGATTAGCCATTTGGGAGATCTTAGAGTCTCACAAAATAAAACATTAAAAAGTTAAATGAAATATTGCACAAAAAACACACTTCAAAAAAATCTTATAATTCTAAAACATAAGCATGTACTTGATTGTCCTCATGCTACTAAGAGCCTTCTATCACCACTATATCTATTCATCATTAGCCATCCTCTTCTTTCCATGAATAAATACTCACTTGCATGAAGGAAACATACTTTGAAAAAATGAAACAACAAGGCTTAGGAGCAACCCCACTGTAGTGAATGCACAATTTATTGCATCTCATTTTACTATTTTCTCCTCCCCCAAGTTATGTAATTTAGATATCAAGGGAAAGAAAATTTATCAAAAAAATACTCATCTACCATTTATGTTTTAACAACTATTGGGTAATGGTGCCAAAAATATGAGTTATTTTACTATCACGAATAAACCATTAACATAATAATATGAGTCGTAATCTTGAAATTTGTAGGCATAATATGTGCAGGAAATGAGATATGAATGATTCTACTTATAGATAAAATAAAGAAATCATTCTTCAATGTATTTTGAGAAAGGATTTCCAGCTTACTCACAAACTAATGCTATGTTTGACTAACAACTGAAAAGATTCCTCTTTCGAGTCCAATGAGTGGAATATAAAAGACTAAATATCATTTTCATGACAAAAAATTAATGCTAATAAACACATAATAGATCTAAAGACCAACTATTAGTCATTGTTTTAAAACCCAATGCAAAAATTGAGATGTAACCTTTCACTTTGTGAGATTTTTTACTGCATTAAATAGAATATCTAATTAAAGGATCAAAGGATTCTAGTATTGGTGCTTACCCACACAAAACCTAATTAAAGGATCAAAGAATTCTAGTATTGGTGCTTACCCACACAAATCCAAGGGCTAGAAATGCAAATCAAAGAAATGAAACTATGAGACAATGTATCTATTCGAAGACTATCAAATGGTGTTGAAGCATAACATCAACCTACGTACAAAAACTATTAGTAAATTCAAGATTGTGAAAATAGAGTAGTTGCACTCAAACACTTTTAATATCATTCAAAATGAAAGTCAAACATAGCTGTATATACCCTAAAAAAAATGAATTATAATCAAATATGTAAATAGAATATTGAAATCCCACTAAAATTGATGTTCTTTTCTCTTATAAAGTTTCACAACATAGTGTTTATTTTGAAGCACCATTGTACATGTGACAAAGGTAATAGTTCTCAATGTCAATGGTTAGCACTTCGTTCAAATGTCATAATGGAATAAAATGAATTAAGCCCAAATGAAAGGGCAAGTTACTAAAAACACAAAAATTAATATCATATGTATGCTATTTCAATCCTAAGTATAAGCATCAACAATGCTCATATATAAAAACATATTGCTCCATGCCATATAATTATTCACATCTACAATTATAACCATAGAATATTATAACATAGCAAAAAGTAATATAGAATTATAGGAAAGGAGATATAAGTGTTATAGTAAAAATATTTTAACCATAAGCATAGACTACACTAGCCAATATATAGAGGAGCCATGCATTCCAAGCTCATTTTCCCACTTGATAGCATGCTAGTTGACTTCCATGATAGAGAGAGAATCATGATCAAAACATGAAAACAAATGTTCGATTTTTATTAGTAAAAATATTTTTACAAGAAGTCTCTCAATGCATAATGCATGGGAATGCAATTGAGCAGAGATTGCAAGGAAATTCTAATCATTATCTGACCATCACATCACCACTCAGAATATCATTTGGTCTTACTTATATACATGAATTCTCATCCAAAGAGATTAGTAACATGGAAAATCATGTTTCTCCTATTTCATAAAATAGAGCCACCTAAAACAATTGGAATATCAAAGAGAAAATTATCGATGTGCTCTATAGTCTTTGCTAGAATGAAAATAGGAGTGTATGGAAAATCATATCTCTTTAGATATGCTATTTTCATGACTTGGATAATGTGTTTCTAATAAAAAAATGTGAAGTTGGGTTACAATTTTTTCCCTTTTTTGAGAAAAAAAACATCATTTTTAGAAGTTCTTATCCTTTGGGCAAGCCAGAGCAATTTTTTTGTTTAGAATTTCATTTTACAATAAAAAGAAAACTTGTCAAAAAAATTATTCGCTTTCCCTTACTTATTTTTTGGAATTTTTTTATTCAGATTTGATATGTGAACTTAGCAATTGTTTGACTATGTGCTCTCTAAAAATCAAGGGGTCCATAAAAAGTCATGTTTTTTGGCACTAGTGTATTCTTTGTTAACTTGGCATTTCTGAAGAAAAAAAAGTGTTGCAATAATCTAGATAGACTCTACTTCGATGTCGTTATATTTACAAAACCAATTGATGCACATCATAATTACTAGAATTTTTTGAATTGAACCAATATGAAAAAACTACAGATTTTGAAGATGTTTAGCATAGCGTAATGTTTCTCAACATATTGATAAAAAACTAAAAGTATAAAAATTACCCATTATAGAAGATGGCCCAATGTAATGAACCATAAATTTTCATACTTTTTACAGTGAATTTTGGAAGATACAAAATTTTCATTTCAGTGAATCATAATGACCTTCAAAAAAATTTGCAGCAATTTTATTAGAAAATCAATTAAACTTTGTGAATATCTATTAAATTCCATAAAATTTATATCTACTAAAAGTAGATTTAATTTTTCAAATGTTGGTATTGGTTCCGAATATACATTCACCAACTTTGATGGAGTTAAACCATTTTGAAGTGTTAGAAAGCTGATTAGAGTTGAGTTGTTCTAGAGTTGCAAGTTAAATTAGTTCAGCCAAATAAAAACACATTTGGTTGAACTTGTGTTTGTCATCAATGCCCATTAAAATAAACGAAAAATTATTTCAGTCGAATTAATTTAAAAGTTCGACCAATGTTTTTTGAATGTTCGAAAATGTGTCTATATTTTACAATGGCCACAAAAAAGAAATGATGTGACCCTCCGAAAAAACATTTTTCCCAAAAGATATAAATAAATGGAGCCCAAACATTATTTTTTCATTCGTTCCTCATCTAGACTGAACTTTTAAACTAAATCTTTTTGGGTTTAATTTTTAAAGGAAATTTTTTGGTTTGAATTTTTGAAGTTAGTTTTTTGGGTTTAGCTGTTAATGTAAGTCTTTTGGGGTGAATATTTAAAGTGAGGTTTTTTGAAAATAAATATTTTCGGCTAAATTTTTAAATTGAGTTTTCTTGAAAGTAAGTCTTTTGTTCTTAATTTTTAAAGTGATTTTTTCTATTTAAATTTTGAATGTGTGTTTTTTTGCAGGATTTTGAAATTGACTTTTTTGGGTTTGATTTTAAAATCCTACATAGATTGAATTATCATGGGAAATCAAATAAATTAAAAGAGAAAATATGATCGAAAAAGAGAAATTGAGGCTCATAGAGAATACTCGAGAAAATATTACAAACAAAAGAAGGAAAAACACTTAAATATTCAAAGAGAAATCAATCTCAAATAGAAGTTGAAGCAGGTATATAAATGTAAATATTATAAATGATATTTAAAATTCATCTAGTGTATTTTCAAATATAATTTTTATTTCATGACCTAATTTGAAAAATATTTTGTAATGTAAAGTGAGAGAGATATTCCTCATAAAATTGATGATGAGATTCAAAATGTTGAAAGACAATATGAAAAAGATAATGAACCAATGATTGATGATGTTATTGAAGATGTTGAAAGAAATTGAATGAAGAAGTTGAATCACCATTAGGTATGTCTATATATTTCATGTGTATTATAGAAATTATACATATTTATTAATTTCAATTTCATTGAAACTCTATTTCTTAATTTAATTGTCTAATCAATATTTATACCCATTTACATTTAATTCTCATATGTACAGATGAAATCTATGTCGAGAATGAGATGTTAGAAAATGTCGACACTGACACATATGTAGATAAAAATTTTGATCATGTTATATGATATTGTATTAAGTTCATTATTGATAAGTTATTCAAAGATGGAAATGTGAATGTTCAAGCTCAAATTTTGAGAGGTCCGTTAGCATCAAATGAAGTAAAAGAAGCTACAACTCTATTGGGTATTCAAAAATCAATGAAAGATAAAAAGGTGAAGGAAAATGTGATTTAAAATATAAATAGTGCTCTAAAATCAATTTGAATATCTATTAAGAAAAGTGATATAGATTCACATAGAGCAATAAAATTGTATTTGTTTCATCAAGTACTAAAGAAAATCGTTTGGTAAAATCCATGGGAAAATCATTAGGGACCTCACAGAAAATATTGCACAAACATAGGAAATTTCGATTGCAAATATATGTAAATTATGAGCTTGCTTTTTAGAGAGTTATTTGTATGCAAACATACAGAGATAGACTTGGAGAAGGCATTAAAAAAATAATATATGAATATTGGATGAAAAATTCACATATTTAACCAAAAGCAAGGGATCTAATGTCGTGAAGAATAGCATGAAATAAGTATGAAGAACATGCAAAACATATCTCGATACCACTTAGATAGAGTTGTTGAATAAGTCTATAGAAGAGAATCATCGAATTAATGTCTTAATCAGTACTTTTGTGCAACAAAAGCCATGGTATGTTAAACCTATCTCTGTGCATGACACTTGTTGTTGTTGTTACCATCTGGATTTCAATTAGATTATGACACCTTCCTTAATTTTGGTAAAACATCTTAGAAGATTCCACCTCCTTCCACTGTCCATGATTTCATATCCAAAATTCTATGTGTATGAGAAAGCCATGAATTATTTTACCAAAATAAATTTTTTGGTGGTAAAATATGTGATTATTGTGGAAATTTGACTTCATTTCACAAAAATATCATTTCACAAAAATATACTATTTATATAAATGATCAATCACTTTCCACCCTCAAAGAGAAATGGAAGACATACGAATACATCCATACATCAATTAGCTCAAATAGCAATGCAAGTGCTAGAATGATTGATTTACAAGAAGAATAAATTTGAGACAAAAAAGTCATAAATTCACTAAGAATTTGCATAGAGCTCAATGAGAAGACTTGAAACTCAAAAATTATCGTGAAAATTTTCTAGCATGGACAGTTTTGTCAATGGTTGATTTTGTAGAGAATTACACATTTGTTGCACAAAATGAAATACAGAGTGAATATTGTTGTTCTGACCAAGTCTCTATGATTTTCCATATTTTATATAGACATGCTAAATTAAATGTTGGTCATATAGAAAGAACCAGTGAGAATCAACATGTTATTAAAGAATATCACTTTTATATCAGAAATGATTGTACACATGATACACGTTTTGTACAACATTGTTTGGATAATATTTATGACTAATTGAAATGTTATGGAATAAAATTCAATGAACATTGGATATGGTCAGATGGATGCACATATCAATTCAAATCTTCACAATCATTCTTTTAGTTGTGTCATCTTCATTAGAAAACCCGCATTAAACATTGTTGGAATTTCTTTGAGACTGGTCATGGAAAAGGAGAACATGATGGTGGAAGGGCATGTATAAAACAAGCACCTCGAAGATATCAAATAGATAAATATTCAAACCAACTTGTCTCAACTGAACAATTTTTTCAATGGTGCATTCTTGCCCTAAACCATGACACTAATCCATCATGGGATGTATGAAGGTATGTACATATATATAGATTAACTTGTATATAGTTTTAATATATGATAATTTTTATTAATTTTCTAATTTTAAACATTTATAAATTATATAGTTTAATCAATATCATTGATGATTTCATTGATATATAAATTGAATTTTAAATACATATATATAATTCTTGTGTGAATTTACTATAGGATTTTTTGGCATACTTGAGTCCAAGATTTAGATAGATCAATTAGATATGAAACTGAAAGAGTTAAATGGACTCGAAAATTGTGTTCAATTAAAAAAAAGGATTACAGAAACGCATTTTCATTTGATAAAAGAAAAGATTTTTGTTTTTGTCCTATTTACATAGAGGAAACAAAATCCAATGATGTTTTTGAAAAACATATGTACGTAAAATCTTGGCAACATATAGAACTAAATACAAAGGGGAAAATGCCAATTGCATGCCTTGAAGAGATGGAATCAGAGTGACATAGTATCATTGAAGGTGATCGAGTTTCTATCTTTTAGAGAAGGTAAACATTTTCAATTATGTTTTAAAGATATATATATAATATATATATATATATGTTTTATGTTTTTTAAATCATTCCATATAAATATCTAGATAATACTTAAAGTATAGAGACATAGAAATAGATAATAAAATCAAGTCCATGTTGATAAAGTTGATTTCATGTTAATTATGATATGAATTTACACTTTTTTACTGTGCAAGATATGTTTTTGTTATAGTTTCACCCATTAACAACATGGAAAATGTCAAGTATTGTTTGATGTGGCGTACTCAATGAAAGATTAAGTTATTGGAAGACTATGATGATAACGGTTTTAAATATGAAAGACAATATATTCTATTGAATGGTTATTTTTCCAAGAAACTCATCATATTGAGAGTAATGTTTACTTTCCACACTATCAACCTGATGCCATAAGTTGTCAGTATAATCACTTGGTGTGTGAACTGAGCATAAATTTGATAGAAGTTCAATAAAAAAAAAAAAAATGAAAGTTAAGAAATGGAGAATGTCAAACACTAGCCATGAATAGATCATTGAGGATGGCATTCCATTAGAATTTTTTTAATTGAACTACGAACCAATTTCTTCTCCTTGTATTCCTCTTTGACAACTGAGAGTTCAAATACATGTTAGACTTTCTTTTTGTGCACTCTTAAGTTGTAAAATCTTAAGATTGTGATGATGTGAAAGAAATGTTCATTGGGTCTTGTATTGAGTTAGAAACTTATATGTATACTTCATGTTATGTAGGTGTATTGAGAATCTGATGCTACTGATATTATGTTTTCATGAAAGACAAGTAAACTATTTCATACATGAATGAAAAATGTATTAGTCTTTATATACACGAATCCAAAATTTACAGACCGTACTATATAATTCAATTTTAAGTTACAATTTTCTTAGACATGTATATAAAATTATAAGATTCATTTAAATACAAAATGTACCATGTTTTCTAATTTACAATTTTTCTATATTCATTTTAAATAAATTGACAAAACAAATGTAAACAAAAAATAAGAATCATCTACTAACATTATAATAATGATTCAATGCAAAATGTACCCACTAAATGCAAATATACTTTCATTGCTACATATTCATGAACTTAAATATGTAAAACCTTTAAGCATCAAACCATGGATCATGCAAATTGTACCATGTTTTATAATGAAATATTATAGTACATTTGTGCATGAAAAAATTTATATTAAAAGTAACTATCAATTGACATTCATAGTAGCCTTTCTATACATGTATGAAAAATGTACATAACATATTTTATAATGTAATTTTTATTCTTGTTTTAGGCATCTACACCAAATTGAAAGGTTCATTCAAATGAAAAATGTACCATGTTTTGTAATTTTAAATTTTAATAGATTCATTTTAAATAACTTGACAAAACAACTTTAAACAAAACCTAAGAATCATCTACTAACATTACAAGTGTTGAGTATGGCGCATGATTATTTAGAGGTATTTTTTTCAGCCAGATGTATACCCCAGGAATTTTGTACACCCATTGAAGTGGGCGGTTACGGGGGGACTTGTCCCTCCCCACAGGGGTTCGGGGGGCGGGGGCGGCCCCCCCCCTGGCTGGGGGTTCAGGGCCAATGGTCCCTGGTGGGGGTTTGGGGGAAATGCCGCTAAATCTAAAAACAAATGTAAAATTGCCTTGTAAAGTATAGTAATTTCTAGTCAATCTGGGTTGTTCATTAGGTGGATGATCTGACGGTAGAACTTGTGTTTATTTTAGGGTTTTTTCCCTAGAAGGCAACCCCTCTCTTTGTATGAGGGCATTGTATTTGAGGCTGTGTAATAGATTTGTATTCTCTGAGCAAGAAGGAGAGAGGTGAGACTGTGAGAGAAAATAGTGGCTATTATAGTGGATCTACTGTAGGTTGTGTCTCTTCATTTTGTTGGATAATAGAAAGGAAGGACTAGCTGTTTGGGGTGGATGTAGCCCAAACTGGGTGAACCACGTATATCCGTGTCTCTCTTATTTTATGTGTTTTCAGTGTTTATATTTCTACAATATTTTATGTGTTCCATTGCTCTGTAATATATAATTTTCTAACAACTAGTATTAGAGCCGAAGGTCTATTTGGTTGATAAACGCACAGGAAAGAAGGGTTCCTCGTTCCAGTGGGAGCAATGGTGGAAGATGGTAAGTTTAGGGTTGAGAAATTTAATGGCCAAAACTTTTCACTGTGGAAGATGCAGATGGAAGATTATCTGTATTAGAAAGATCTATACCTACCATTTGGTGGTAAAACAAAGATGCCAACGGGTATGACAGATGAAGAATGGAAACTTCTCGATATAAAGGCACTCAGAATAGTACAGTTATGCCTCGCAACATCGGTCACCTTCAAAATTTTGAAGGAAACAACGAAAAGGGTTTGATTAAGGCGTTGGAGAAACTATATGAAAAACCCTCAGCCTCAAACAAGGTATTTCTTATGAAACAGTTGTTTAATATGAAGATGTCGGAAGATGGATCTGTTGCAGACCATTTAAATGATTTTAAGACTATTATAAGTCAGTTATGTTCTGTAAGGGTAAACTTTGATGATGAAGTTATAACTCTTTTATTCTTGTGCTCATTACCAGAAAGTTGGAATGGTTTAGTAATGGCCATTAGTAACTCTGTTTCTGGATCTAGTACTTTAAAGTTTGATGATGTTTTTGGTGCTATCCTTAGCTAGGAAATGCAACGGAAAAGCTCCGGTGAGACATCGGGTAATGTTTTGAGTGCAAATTCTAGGGGGAGAAAAATGGAAAGAGGAAAGAGCTCAGGATATCGTATTAAATCAAGGAAAGGCAGATACAAGTCCAGATCGGGGATGGTGTGGTGGAAATGTGGAAAGAAAGGACACCTAAAGAAAGACTGTAGATCTCGGAAGGGAAAAGAAGGAGATGCACAACAATAAAACAATCATGAAGCAAATGTGATAGGTGAGGTGTTACAAGATGCTTTGATTCTTTCTTTCAAAAATATTACTAATTCCTGGGTGGTAGATTCAGAGGCCTCATTCCATGACACAACTGCTAAGAAATACTTTCATGAATATGTTCAAGGAGATTTTGGACAAGTTCGTTTGGGTGATGATAAACCCTGTAAAATTGTTGGAATGGGTAAGGTTCTTATAAAATAGCGGAATGGAAACCAGTGGCTACTAAAGGAGGTAAGGCATGTTCTAGATCTAAAGAAAAATCTGATTTCAATAGGGCAGTTAAGCGGTGAAGTTTGTGTGACAAATTTCACAGATAAAGCTTGGAAGGTCACCCAAGGATCCCTGGTAATAGCAAAAGGTGAAAAGTTGGTACATTGTATTTATGCAATGGTATTTCTAGCTCTGTTAATGCTTTAACTTCCAAAGGAGCAGATGTAGCATTATGGCATCATAGGCTCAGACACATGAGTGAAAAGGGGATGAAGATTCTTCACTCAAGGAATTTGTTGCCAGGTTTGAAGAATGTTGATTTGGAATTCTGTGAGAATTGCATTTATGGAAAACAGAAGAGAGTCATATTTCTTAGAGTTGGAAAAGAAAAGAAGAGTGAAAAATTAGAGCTTGTGCACACAGATGTATGGGGACTTGCTCAGGTATCATCTCTCGGTGGCTCTCATTATTATGTTACTTTTATTGATTACGCAACTAGAAAAACTTGGATTTATTGTATTAAGAGTAAATCTGATGTATTTGATACTTTAAAGAAATGGAAAGCTTTGGTTGAGATTGACACATGAAAGAAATTGAAGTGTCTTAGATTAGACAATGGAGGTGAATATTGTATAAAAGAGTTTGATAGGTATTCTTTGGAGCATGGAATTCGTAGAGAGAAGACAGTTACAAGAACTCCATAAGAAAATGATGTGTCAGAAAGGATGAATAGAAAAATCATGGAGCGTGCAAGGTGCATGAGATTTCATGCAGTATTGCCTTTACAGTTTTCAGTAGATGCTGTAGATATTGTTGTTTATCTAATAAACAGAGGGTCGTTCATTGGATGGTGGTGTTCCAGAGGAAGCATGGACAAGTAAAAAGGTAAAGTACTCTTTTTTAAAGCCTTTTGGTTGTGAGGCATTTGTCCATATTGATAAAGAAAATAGAACAAAGCTTGAGGAAAAGTCAAATAAATGTACCTTTATTGGATATGGTGTTAACGATTTTGGTTATTTCTTATATGATTACGAAAATCACAAAATCTTTAGGAGCGGAGATGTAATATTCAATGAAAAGGTCTTGTAGAAGATTCAGTTACAATAAAAGAAACAGGAAAAAGAAAACAAGGAATACACAGTTCTTGATGAAATCACCTAAAGTAAAGGTGCCCGAAAAAAATAATAATCAACAACCACAACAACAACAACCACCACAATAGCAACAGACACCCTAAACATTTGAAAGTGTTCTTAGAATATCTACCAGGATAAGTAGACCCCCTAAACGATACTCTCCTTCATTATATTATTTATTGTTGACTGATTCAGGTGAACACAAATGTCATGAAGAAGCAATGCAGGTTGAAAGCAGGAAGAAGTGGGAGGTAGCCATGGAAGAAGATATGGACTCCTTAATGCATAACCAGAGTTGGGACCTAGTTAGGTTGCCTACAGGAAAAATTACATTGAAGAATAAATGGGTTTACAGGCTGAATGAAGAAGATGGAGGAAAACAATGGTACAAAGCTAGACTTGTGGTGAAGGGGTTTTCACATAAGAAAGGTATTGATTTTGATGAAATATTTTCTCCTCTTGTTAAAATGACTTCAATTAGAACTATTTTAAGTCTAGTAGCAGTTGAAGATTTGCATCTTGAGCAGCTAGGTGTAAAGACAACCTTCCTCCATGGGGATTTGGAGAAAGAGATATATATGCAGCAACCACAAGGATATGAAGTGAAAGGGAAGGAGAAACTAGTGTGCAGGTTGAAGAAGAGCTTGTATGGCTTAAAACAGGCTCTAAGGCAGTGGTATCTAAAATTTGACAAGTTTATATCTGAACAAGGTTACACTAGATGTCACTCTAATCATGGTGTTTATCTGAAAAGGAAAAATGATGATAGCTATATTATATTGTTATATGTATATGACATGCTTGTTGTAGGGTCTAACATCTAGGAAATAAATGTGCTCAAAACAGAATTGGAAAATTCATTTGCAATGAAGGATTTCGGAGCTGCAAAACAAATCCTTGGTATGAGAATAACTAGAGACAAGAAAAATCATAAATTAACATTGTCTCAGAATGAGTACATACAAAAGGTGTTGAAAAGATTTAATATGCACAATGCAAAACTAGTTAGTACACCTTTTTCTATCCATTTCAAACTTAGTAAGGAAATGTGCCCAATGACCCAAGAAGACATGGATTATATGTCTAAAGTTCCATATGCATCAGCAGTTGGAAGCTTAATGTATGCAATGGTCTGTACAAGGCCTGATATTGCACATGCAATGGGAGTTGTAAGCAGGTACATGAAAAATCTAGGAAGGGAACATTGGATGGCAGTTAAATGGATTCTCAAATATTTGAAAGGTACCACAAATCAAGAATTATGCTTTGGTGGTTCAAACATTTCTCTAGAGGGATATGTTGATGCAGATATGGTAGGTGACAGAGATAACAAGAGGAGCACTACAAGATATGTATTTACTCTTGGTGGAACAACTGTTCAAAAATCCAAAGTGTTGTTGCACTTTCAACAACAAAAGTAGAGTATGTTGCTGCTACAGAGGCTAGTAAAGAAATGATCTGGTTACAAAGGTTTATGGGTGAATTGTGTAAGGAGCATGATATGGGCATGTTATACAGTGATAGCCAAAGTTCCATTCATCTTGCAAAGAACTCAACATTTCATTCTAGGACTAAACACATACAGCTCAAGTACCATTTCATACGATCAGTGTTGGAAGATGGAGAGTTGAAGCTGGAAAAGATACACACTAGCCAGAATCCTGCAGATATACTAACAAAAGTTGTAACTAGGGAGAAACTGAGAATATGCTCAGTTTCAATTGGTCTTCAAGGATGATGATGAAGATGAGAAACAGCTAGTTCCAAAGAGCAGTCATTGTCCAGCAAATGAAGCAGTGGTGGAGTTTCTATAATCATTCTCCAAGTGGGAGATTGTTGAGTATGGAGCATGATTGTCTAAAGGTCTTTGTTTCAGTTGGATGTATAGCCCAGGAAGTTTGTACAACCCTTCATGGGATGGGTGAAGGGGGGGCTTGTCCCCACCGCGAGGGTTTGGGGGGGCCGATCGCCCCCAGCTAGGGGGTCCAGGGGCCAGTGGTCCCCTGGCAAGGGTTTCGGGGGCATCACCTCTGAAGCTAAAACAAATGTAAAATTCCCTTGTAAAAGTATAGTAATTTCTAGTCAATTTGGGCAGTTCATTAGGCGGATGATCTGATGGTAGAACTTATGTTTAGTTTAGGGTATTTTTCCCTAGAAGGTAACCCCTCTCTTTGTATGAGGGCATTGTATTTGAGGCTGTGTAATAGATGTGTATTCTCTGAGCAAGAAGTAGAGAGGTGAGACTATGAGAGAAAACAGAGGATATTACAATGGATCTGTTGTAGGTTGTGTCTCTTCATTTTGCTCGATAATAGAAAGGAAGGACTAGCTGTTGGGGGTGTACGTAGCCCAAACTGGGTGAACCATGTATATCTGTGTCTCTCTTGTTTTATGCATTTTCTATGTTTATATTTCTACAATATTTTATGTGTTCCATTGCTCCGTAATATATAATTTTGTAACAACAAGAATGATTTAATGAAAAATGTACCAACTAAAAGCAAATTTACTTCCATTTCTACATATTCATCAACTTAAATATGTGAAACCTTTAAGCATCAAGCCATGCATCATGAAAATTGTACCATGTTTTATAATGCAATTCTATAGTATGTTTGTGCATTCAAACAAATTTATATTAAAATTTAACTATCAACTGACATCCATATTATCCTTTCTAGACATGAATGCAAAATGTACCAATGAAATGCAAATTTACATTCATTTCTACATATTCATGAACTTAAATCTGTAAAACCTTTAATCATAAAACCATGCATCATGCAAATTGTACCATGTTTTATAATGCAATATTATAGTATGTTTTTGCATGAATAACTTGATATTAAAAGTTAATTATCAATCAACATCCATAGTAGTCTTTCTGCACATGAATGAAAAATTTACATACCATATTTTATAATCAATTTTTAATGATTATTTTAGACATCCACACCTAATTATGAGATTCATTCAGATGCAAAATGTACTGCGTTTTGTAATTTGCAATTTTAATAGATTCATTTTAAATAACAAGTGAGAAAATAACTTTAAACAAAACCTAAGAATCATCTACTAACATTATCAGAATGATCATTCAAAATGTCACAACTAAATGAAAATTTACTTTCATTGCTAGACATTCATGAACTTAAATGTGTAAAACCATGTTTTAAGCATCAAACCACGCATCATGCAAATTGTATCATGCAAAAAAAACGTAAGCTCCAAAATTAGCATGTATTAAATCATAATAAAGAGCTCTAGATTTAAAATATGTTCAAAAATTTTATCATTATAAAAGTAAATATATAATAAAACATTTTGAAATAAAAATATGCATCAATTCATAACAAATAGTGTTAATTTAAATATGTCCAAAATTTATATCATGATAAAAGTAAATATAACATAAAAGGACTGTCAAATAAAAAGTTGCGTCAATTTAGAGAATCTCATTCAAATACATGATCTATCAACCTCCTCATACTCTCATCATAATGATGGGTTCCCTGTACAACAAGTGTAAATGCATATATAAATAATTTTTTGTACTTTAAAATTAGAATTTTATGTTTTAAAATTAAATAAGAAATGTAATCATCAAAACAAAATTTTAAAAAGTTTCAAATTCCATGAGATACATCATGTTGTTCCCCATCCATTGTGTCCTTGTGGTGTTCACCATGCATTGTGCCCTCATGGATAAATTGTACAATACATGTGCATGTATATATATTAAAATTTTAAAATTGCACATGAAAATGCATAAACTAGATCAATATTAAAAAATTAAAGTATTAGCTATTTCAAATTGTCTAGATGATTCAATCCCTATAATCGACTAAAGTTTCAAATTGTATGAAACACTTTGTGGTGTTCCCCATCATTTCTCCCACTTGGATGCGTTATACAACACATGTACATGTATATATTAAAAATTTAAAATTTCACGTGAAAATGCATAAACTCACAATATTAAAAAAAAATGTTACACGACTTTTTCAAATTGTTTAAATGATATTAGCCCCATTGTTTACTCCATCACTAAAGTCTCTGGGGAACAAAAATTGTCTCCAGAAACCTCAAATTCAAAAACTTTAAAAATGTAAGATAAATATATCTCATTTTTTTAATGAAACTTGGACTTCAATTTATAACAAAACATAAGTAAAATATTCAATGCTTGTGAGAATCAAACATTTGACACATCTCCTAGTAAAGAGGGTGGCACTATGTCAAAAACATAAAAAATAATCAAAATAGGTTAACATTTAATTATATATACATAATTATTTCTCTTAAAAATATGTCCTCACAATACCGATATAATAAGAGTAGAACAATAAATGTATCAACATGAACTCTTAAAAAATACTAACATCTCTCAAAATTTCTTGAATGGAACCTGAACATGGGACAATGAGATTATCAAATTTTTTGTTCAACAAATGAGTTAATTGCAAATGGTGAAGTGTAACACCCTCCTCCTACATCTACCCATGTAACTAGCCAACCGAGGTTAACATGTGATGACATGCTACTATGACTGGATTTGACCTCCTACGTGACCTTATGGAAGTAGAATTGATGGAAAAATCACACAAAGTTATCCAACATCAGCTCCAGGACCCACATACACCCATCCAACACTTCAAACAAGTTTCCCTTTGGTCCTACTGAATTTTTTACCATCTTATGCCCTAGTTGCACTCATGCTATAGGCATGACAATGTATAGAAACCAAAATTTTGTCTTACACACTTATGTGCTAACATCTAGGGACCCAATTTACAAGTTTTATGGCAGTGACCTTGGGATTTCAGCCACCTTTTTAGGCCCAAAGCTTAGATCACTGCCCAGAACGGAGTGATAGCTTAATATCACCAAAGGAACAGGAAAACAATGATGCTAGAGCAATAATTTGAGAAACACCTTAACCAAAGCCCTACTAGCCATGAAAATCATTGCGTCAAATATATCATCAAATATAACCTAGAGGTGTAAACAACACAATTAAGTGTAGGGATATCATACTTATTTGAGAATCTCTATGGCCATTGTTCCCTCATGTCACTTACTGCATTATCATCTAATAGGCCATAAATACATTACCCATTCATTTACAAGTAAAAATATGTTGAGAGCCATACATAATTGCTATCATAAAACATATATATAACAAACATAATAGGGACATAAATATCATAAACATACCAGTCATAAAATCCACATATACATCATTAAATTTACACATGAAAATCAAGGGAATGAATTTCTCATTAATGAATGAAATAAACCAACTAGACATGGGACTACAACGTTCGGCCCAACCATAGATTGGCTTAGCCAAGTCTCTTTTGAGACAATCACCCATGTGCCATATTCCAAGCATGAATGTGGGACTTATAGAATACACCAAAAAACACCAACAAGCATGGATTCCACCAGAGTTCTCCACCTACAGCATGAGGAATTTGAGTGCCTCCTAGTCTCTCAGACTTTACTATAATCCATAGTCTGATCCAAGGATCACTAGGCCCTACACTGAGACACACCCTCCAGGCTTTATTGTACATCCCATCTTGAGACTACTAGGCCCAACAGAGAGAAATCCACCTCTTGGCTTCACCATATATCTTGTCATTCATGGGTGAGGATTCTTAGGCCCAATGAGGCACACAATATGGCTTTACTACAACCCATGGTCTGATTCGGGCGTTAATACGCCAGTGGAGTTAATGTGATCCAGTGTCTGGTTTAGGGACCACTAGGCCATGTGTTTGTAAGTTTTTAGATCCACCCAACTAAGCTTCAAATTTGTTTGACCATGCCACATTAACCAAATATGAGAAACCCATCTCATTAAAGTTATCAATGCATAGCAAGGCTAGGCTGAAGAACAATGTCACGCTAGGAAAAACTCATGCCATGATACAAAAGAACCACAAGAAATACCATGCAATCCAAATCTAGCAAGGAAAAAACACATGAAAATTGATACCGCAATGAAGCCTGATGTAGATGCTTAATCCTACCTTCCCTTCTTGATCTTTTATTCCTCTTGCCTTCTTTGTCTTTCTTACTCCAATTCCAAAGTGCTCCAAGAAACTCTAAGTGTCCAAGAGTGTGAGAGAGAGAGAGAGAACAATGAGAGAGCTCTAAAGCTAAACTGATAAAAGGTTACCAACTGATCCTCATAAGCCTTTTTATCAATGAGACCTCTATTTTATTTATTTTCAACTATTTTCCTTCATTTCCCTCCTTGCATGCAACTTGTGAACTTTCACCTTCTTTTTCTCCTAATTTCCTTTATTTTCATAAATAAATGTGCCAAAAATGCCATTTTTCTTTCTAGAACCTTAGCCATTACCTTTGTGAATTTCCTTAGCCATAAACAATGAAATTAATAGCCACACTAGGATTAATTGCCCATCGTTCAACTTGGAATACGTGTCCCATCAACTGTGGTATTATATATTTTTACATGGAATTTTTACTAGGGTTGTTACAAAACCCTCCCCCTTGGGTGACACTGCTCTCAGTGTTCAACAACACCTATAACCACCAGACTACTAAAAAAAACATATTGCCCATGGAGCTTTATAACACATCTCATTCAAGTATTTACAATGAATGACCTACTCAAAAGCAAAAAATCATGACAACATGACCACATAAAAACAATACTTCATACTAAAGCTTTAAAACATAGCTCATTATAGTATTTACAATAACCACATATACACATATGCACATTTTGTAAACCAACAAATAAATGATCCGCAATAAGAGAATCTAGAGGCTCACACCTCCACCCTCAAAGTAATACCAGGATTCACCTCCTTCCCAAGAAGTCCAAAATCCACCACCACAGTCAACTCTACATCCAATGTCTAACGCTACAGTCATGTGCCACTTTTCCTCTGAATGAACAATTACTGACTTATTGTTCCAGGGTGCACTCCCAATGTGCATTTGATTTCATCTAGAAATTCTCATGACTAAAACAAATATATCCCTGGTGTTCCCTTCTCTATTACATAGCCCCTTTGGAAATTTGGTCACCCGTTCCATGTAGTCACTCACCTCCCAAGTTCCACTGGTAGCCCCATTCAGGGCAATCCATCCCTTGTAAAGGCTTACTTGCATTAGAATATACAAAAAACAAGGCATATCCTTGCCTTAAAACTATCATACTGGTCATATCATGGTCATGGAAATCAATGGACATTATTGGGTACCAGTGTCCCACAATGGCCTTGCTCTTGAAGTGATTTACAAGAATATTGTTGCATGTTCCAATTTTGTTTCACTATTATTGTGCAGTCGATTTCAACCATCAAACTAAGCATCTCCGTGATTCCTGTTCCAAGAACATAAGTTCAATTAGATTTAAAATAAATTGAAATAACTTCTAATCTTACCTCATTGGTAGCCCATCAATAAGGTATACTTGAAATCTTGTTTACTTCCTATCACAACAATTCAAACTAGCATCTCTGACCAAATCATCATGTATAAACATATCACATTAGGTTATTTCAAACACAACCATCATAGATCAACATAATAAATGACATGTAACAATCATAAACCAGAATCATTGATGACATATAATAATAATATACCATAATCCTAAATTACATGCGTAATAAAACTAAATTAAATGTTGATACTTATCCTTTCATAAATGCTTAGCTTCTAACTTTATCTATATTCCATATGCACTACATATCACTTTCTAGATGAGATAAACACCTAGTTCCCTCTCTTAAACCATGTGCACGTACGCATAGTGTGCATCACATACATACAATCACACACTACATACAACACCATGCAATGCATGCACCCACAACTTACATACAACACTTACACCTACACGTAATGCAGAACACAACAGAAATACGTATATATAGTGTAACATAATGAATGCATATATCACGATACCATGACTACACAATGAACATACATTGTACCGCACGCCCACAATAAAACATGTATGACATGCACTGAATCCTAGATGTACACCAATACCATATGTACAAAGCACTACCTTTGCAACACGTGCACAACATCACATGTACATGGCAACACCTACACAATGCCTGATGTACATGACACCACTATACAATGTGTACACAATACCGTATGTACAAAGTACTGCATGCACGAGGTACACGATGCCACATGTACACAGTATGACATGCACGACCTGTACACAAAACCACTTGCACACAGTGCCACTTGTACAACATGTACACACCACCACATGCACATAGCACCACTTTTAGAATCATGCACACAACACCATATGTAGTACCACATGTACAACATGGAGCCAACACCACCTATACATAGCACTGCATATCCAACATGTACATAACATCATCTATACACAACACTACATATACAATCATGCACACAACACCATGTGCAATATTCACACAACACTATTTGTACCATACTGTACATACCATTGCATAAATAAGATGTACACACTATATATACACAACACCGCATGTGAAAAAATCATAGATGAAACATGTACAACATATACAACATATGCACAACAGTAGTACCACATATCCAAAACCATATTGTCCTTGCCAAGAAACATTGCTTCTAGTGTCTTATCCATGCTTATCCTAGCATGTTGCAAACCACACTGCTTTCAGTTTGCTGATGTATCCCACGGTATAGCCTGTCCATAACATAAGCATAGGTATAATACAAGCATACAATATAAATTCATATTCACATGATACTAACCTTATATATTTATCATCACTACTCTTCCCACTTGACTCCTCATAGCCAGGAAATTCTTCATTCCTTTTGCCTGCATAAACAATCATTCCACCACAAGAATGATTATTGATGATCTGTTGAATAGTGACAAAGGTACATGGATACATACATGTATATACATAAACATTAGCATAAGCAATCATGATCGTTTTAGACAATGATATCAATAAATACATATATATACATAATCATCAACATAAAATAATAATGATCTAATTAGTTAACAACATAAATATATACATTTATACACATATAGACATCATCATAATCATGATCCCAAGATAAGTACATAAGTTCAAGGTTAAGAGAACTTCCTTATTTGTGCACAACATGCACAACGTTGAGAACAATAGTTCCTAGGATAGCCAAGGCATCCAACACCTCAAATCCATTTTCTTTACCTTCTTTGGTTACCTTTCTTAGGTCCATACTTCCACCATCTGTTTACCATTATGGACCAAGCAACCCAACCAACTATCATAGTCTTACATTCCGCTACACTCACTCATGCATCGAGCTTCATCTATGTCATATATTACTTATTCGGTACCACACAACTCTCTCCATGATCCATTAACTTTCCTCTTTCCCAAAGAATTCCCAAGACTCTCAAAACAATAAAGGAAAGACTGAGAATAAAATAATAAGAAAACCATGGTAAACCAATTGAACTATGACACCACAAACAAAATGTCATGACCATGCATTAGACATAAGAAAACTGTAAATCAAGTGCTAGAAAATCACAAAATACCAAAAGAACAATACTAAAAACAGACATCATGATTCAGTCACCATGGTTCCCAGTGATTCCAAAGGAAATTTCAACCTGAGCCACCTTCAATATTTCATGGCAGTCTCTTTGCCATGAAATCACTTGCATCATATTTCCATAAACACATAACTTTCAGTACATAAATAAACATAACAATACACCATATACCTTATTTTATTGTGCTAAGCATGTTTCCTTGTAGCTGAACACGTCCATGACATCTAGAAGGGACTCTAATCCCCTTGACAAATCCACCTGTAACTAGAGACTAGCTAAGATAAATGTCAAATACATGTCCATGACTATAGCACATATCCACATAATTTCAAACAAATCATGGTTAAGAAGACTTCCTCTGTGAAAACCACTCATTCATTTGGAATTAGGGTTTCCAAACATAGCCCAAGGAATTCTTCCCAATTCCTTTATTTTACCTTTTTACCTTGCTACAATCTAGGCTTAGTATATAAACACATCAACTATTACCCTATCACGCTAATACCAAGCATGTTTCCTACACTTGCTCACACATGTCAACCACATGTTCCAAATATCGAGACAATAATATTTATCAATTTGAAAGAAGCATTTACCAAGACTAACAATCATGTCATAATCCATAGTCATTTCATAGTCATTAGACATAACACTACAACTATCACCTACTACACTCAAGTACATATCAGATGTCTCAATAGATATGTATAAGTACAACCATCTTAAAACAAGATCATTTGGAAACATACTCATATTATGAAATTCATCAAACATTCAACCAACTTGCAACCATACCATGCTAAATAGATAACCTAGACAACATAATCAAACAATCAAGTATCAAACGTACGACATCAGTATACTCATACTTTAATGTATCTCAGGGGGGGTGATCTTGTCTACACAACCAATTCAGGTTAGCACAATACAAGTTCACAACATATAAACTGAAACATAAATCATGATATCCATAATAGTAACTTACTAACATGTTCACATCATAAGCTCATAATAATTTATCATTCATGCATAAAAAACACATATGTATGATCAGTCTATATTAGTACGACACCATATCACAAATATGTCATCCCATATATGAATATCATAACCCTAACCATCTTCATAGACCAATCCAATTGAGCATGATACATATAACATCATGATCTTAACGTAATAACCATAACCATCAAGTTAACTATCATTTAACAAAAAAAAGTTAATTTATATGAGTGTTCATCAATAGCATATAACATAATCATTAAGATATCTAATATAAAACAACAATAACAATGCATATAACTATAGGTTAATATCATTTCTTGACTATCCGAAACATGTGCATATAACTACACTAATAAATTAACATCAATCATGAATTTAACCATAACATCAAAATAAATGTACATAAACCTAATGTATATAACCCTAATGCATATAACAATCCTTAACCTACATAATTGTATGTCCAACATACCAACCTGTATGATGACATGCTCTTGCCTCGAGGTCCAATGCTTCCACTTCACTTTGATTATCTGCATCTCCTGCTTTACCTCATTCAACACGTTAGCCTCATAACATACCAATAGCACCATGATGACTTAAATTGCCTACCATGACTTCACAATGCATGTTTGACGTACTATTCATGAATAACTATAACCAATACCAGACATGCATATGACTGCATATAAACATATAACACATGAGTACAAAACCATATACACATCCTTCTAGCTAGAGTCTAGTCATCAATGCATGACCATATCAAATTCACAAACTATGACCTCATGCATGAAAGCAACCATTACTCCATTGTAGCAACCATGAACATGCATAAGAAATGAATAATCAACTACATATAGAGATAAACACATGTAGTTGAGCATACAGGATCAATACTTGTAACCAACCTACAAGACGGATACATGTAATCAAAGATAAAAGAATTATACAACGTAACATACAAGGATGTAATAAAGAGACATACAACAACATGTAAGAGACATATAAAATTATGTAACCTGTCATATACTCATGATGATGAATTCCACAAAATCAACATCATGTTCCTCTTGAGAACCTTAATACAACAATGATCAACATTATGAAATGCAAAAAGCACATGGAATGCAAGTGTGAGAGACACACCTACAACTGACATGCATGCATGACCAACGCACACCACCCATTCAATTCGACGAGTGAACCATGCTCTAATACCACTCTGTAACACCCTCCTCCCACATCTACATAAGCAACTATCAAATTTGGGTAAACATGTGATGCAAGGCTACGATGATTGGATTCTATCTCCTTTGTGAACTTAAGGAAGTTGAATTGACAGAAACATCACACACAGTCATCCAATATCAGCTTTAGGACCCACATAAACTATTCCAACACTTCAAACAATTGTCCCTTGGGTCGTACTGGATTTTTTCCATCTTAGGACTCAGACACTTTGGTGCTATAGGCATGATAGCATCGAGAAACCCAAAGTTGCTCACATATCCTTATGTCCCCGTGTCTAGGGACCCAATTTTGCCCGTTTTGTACTAGCAACCCTAGGATTTAAGCCACTTTTTTAGGCCCAGATACCAAGTCACTGTCCGGAATGGAGTGATAGATTAAGATCAATAAAATAATAGGAAAACAATGCTGCCAAAGCAATAATCTGAAGAAGGCCTTAACCAAACCCCTACTAGCCATGAGAAGAATTTTGTCAAACATATCATCAACATGTAACCTACAGGTGTAAACAACATAGCTAAGTGTAGGGATCTCATACTTATCTAAGAATCACTATGAACCATTGTTCCATTATTTCATTTGTTTGATTATCATCTATTAGGCCATAGATAAATTATCCATTCATTTACAACAAAAAACATGCTAAGAGTCATACATAGTTGTTGTCAGAAAACATACATATAACCAACATAATAGGGACAAAATATAATAAACATATCAGCCATAAAATCTATGCATTAGTACATTTACACATGAAAATCAATGGAATTAATTTCTCATTAATGAATGAAATAAACTAACTAGAGATGGGAATACCATGTTACACTTGACCATAGATTGGCTGAGCAAAGTCTCTCTTCCACCAATCACCCCCGTGTCATATTCCAAGCATGAACGTGGGACTCATAGGAAACACCAAAAAACACCAACAAGCATGGATGCCATCAGATTTCTCTACCTACACCATGATGAATTGGAGTGCCTCCTAGTCTCTCAGACTTTATCTTAATCCATAGTATGATCTAGGGATCACTAGGTCCTACACCAAGACACACTCTCCAGGCTTTATTGTACATCCCATCACGGGATTACTAGGCCCAACGAAGAGAAATACCCGTCTTCACTTTATCGTATATAACTCCATTATTTAGCAAGTATTCCTAACCCCACCAATGCAAACAATCTAGATTTACCACAACCCAAAGTCTCATTCATGGGTTACTAGGCCAATGGATTTAACGTGATCCACAGTCTAGTTTAGGGATCACTAGGTGATATGCTTGTCAGTTTGGAGATCCACCTAACTGAGCTTTGAATCCATATGACCATCCCACATTAGCCGAATATGATAAATCCATCTCATCAAAGCCAAGAAGAAATGCCAAGGCTAGGTTGAATAACACTATTGCACCTAGAAAAACCCATGCAATGATAGAAATAATCACATGCAATAACATACATGTAAAATCTAGCATGGAAAATACAGATGCAAGTTGATACCTACAATCAAGCTTGTTGTAGCTACTTGATCATGCCTTTCCCTACTTGACCTTTTCTTCCTCTTGCCTTCTTTGCCTTTCTTGCTCCAATGCCAAAGTGCTCCAAAAAACTCTATGTTTCCAAGAATGAGAGAGAGAGAGAGAGAATAATTAGAGAGATCCAAATCTAAACTAACAAAATATTACCAACTGATCCTTACAGGCATTTTTGTGAATGAGGCCACTATTTTCTTCATTTTCCATTATTTTCCTTCATTTTCCTCCTCACGTGCAACCAATGACCTTTCACCCTCCTTTTCTCATATTTTGCTTTATTTTCATAAATAAATGTGCCAAAAATCCCATTCTTCCTTTTGAAAGCCTTAGCCATTTCCTTTACCAATTTATTTAGGCATAAAAATCCAAATGAACACGCACACTAGGATGTCTTGCCCACCATTCATCTTGAAAGACATGTCCCATCATCCATGGTCTTAGATATTTTTACATGGAATTATTAACAGGGTTGTTACATAACATATGATACATATGTGTTAGATTATATCTAAAAATATTAACAAAATGTATGTGAATCGACATTAACACATACATTACAATTTACTTTAAAATATCCAACCTAACCATTAACACATACTGATCCCACACCCTCTTCCTCATGAACAGATAGGTCTTGCAAACCATTATGAAAACCCTTTCCATATGCTTTAAGCTTCTCAATATTCGTATTATCTATCTCCTCATTTTTTTTATATGAAAAATTATCATACTCACTCGAGAGGTTGACATACTAAAGATGGCAGAGGGTGAGACAATTTAGTAACATGTAATGCACCCTTACGATCACATAACCGACCTCTCCCAATATCATAATGCTCAGATGGAAGGTCATTATAATCAGGTTTCATACTCAAAAATAATTCTACATAAAATAATTTCC
The DNA here is from genome assembly GCA_000404065.3 of Pinus taeda. Classification (NCBI taxonomy): domain Eukaryota; kingdom Viridiplantae; phylum Streptophyta; class Pinopsida; order Pinales; family Pinaceae; genus Pinus; species Pinus taeda. The sequence continues at coordinate 4,757 of APFE030600178.1, read as the reverse complement.
AAAATAAATTGGAACCTCTTCATTCCATGGAATTTTTTCATACGCTATAAGTAACCTATCATACAAATGGCTGGCTGTATCAGGGTTCTTGAAATATTGCACCTTGAGCATCTTTCTTTTTAGCCCTTCTTTGAAATCAAACATAGATTTTACAATTATTTTGTAATCCTTTTACTAACCTCGACCCATTTATTAGGATGAATTATTTCTTCCTTTCTATGCCTCATCATATCTATAAATCAATAAATGCATGGCCCAAACTTCTCATAAATATCAAGAAATGAGCTGAGAGATTGCACAATTATTTCTAAGATTTCTCGACTCTCTGGAGGGAGCTCCAAAATCATAAGATATTTCCTCACTTTTGAATAATGACTTTTTCACCTTTGTAATATACATTATTGGAGGCTTGTTCCCAAGGTCTTCATTTAAAATGTACTCAAGATTAAGCACATAAATGTTGAAGCACACACATTTTTAAAATTAAATGCAAAATTTTCTAAAGCATGTCAAGTTCACCAAGTTCTGCTTACATAGTGGGTGTACACATGGTGTAGAATTGAAAAAAACACATGGTCATTAAAAAAACACACTTATAAACAAAAAAAAACTCACATATCAAATATATCTTACAATGTCCATTAATAAATTTTGATGGAGAGTTTCTTAACACTAATTCATCTTTCACACGCAAATCTTGAATTGGAATTTCCCCTTACAATAGACCACTAGACATCGTATTAACATTTTCAAAATGTCGTATGCTCAGTGATTGAATTGTTTAACAATATTTTTTGCTTCTCCATGCAGTTGGTTTGGCCTCTCATTTTTATGTTGGTACACAACTTTCATCTGGTTTCACACAAGTTCAGAATTGGTGAAAACTACAATTCCATTAGATCCATAATTCATAGTTTTTTGTTGAAGCAAGAGTTGTGCCTTCTACATCATTAGTAAGGAAAAATAAATTACATAAAATACAAGAGCCCACGAGGCATTGTGGGCTATCGGCATCAAGCTACATGCCGAAACCTCAAACCCTACCAACAAAACCTCAGAAATTTCAAATGACTGAAGATATTAAGACTGTTCGATCATCCCAGCAAAGTCTACCGAATGCGAATCAAATCGAGCTAGCACCAAGCACCCTCATTACATTTAATATCAGGCCCAAAGAGAAAAGGAAACCAATTTTGAAAGGATATTGGGTCCACCTATTGAACGTGCTCAAGATATTGATTCCTGTCATGAAATGAAACAAGTACGGGAACTATTCCTCATCTAGACTTTCATATTTAATATTAACCATCCAATCTCCTCTCCCGATCCAACAGTAGTGGAAGATATCGCGGGACCTAGCAGTTTGGAACTTAACCCCCAGACCCACCTACATGCACGATCATTCCTGACCATAGATCCACCTTGCTTAATCCGACGGTCAAGGCTTATATCGCACAGGTCAAGTGCACTGAACATTACCACGTGATGAGGGCGTTATTTGGTCCCTCCCCTTGGCGACGTGTAACTTGATGAATGGAATTGCTCCCAAATCTGCAAAACTACTTCCCACTTAGAATGCTTTTGATAACCATATACTATCCTGAGAGCGGTAAAGTGTCCATTGAAAGAAAACACGAGGTAGTACGACTGCCGGATTCGGGCCCCTCGCACTAATCCTACTATGCAATCCCTCTAGCCAACACTCTGCTATCATGAGTCTTCCGAGTAGTTTCCCTCTGGAGCATCTGTCACTGTACTCATCTGGGATGCAAAGGCCAATAATGAGCTGTCGTCCGCAAAGACCAGACTCTGAAAATGGCCATGAAACAAAATGAAGCCTAGTCATCTAGACCCTACCTCCATGGCTCTGACTTGAAACACCATCCGATCTTCATCAGCTTGGTCATGACAATATGCCTTTAATCTATCCTAAGGCATCTCTTGCAACTCCATTTTGACCTTGCACTCAGTACAGATCACTCCTTAATTGGCCAAAATATCTGCCTATTTATTGGTCGATCTTCGCACATGATCAAAACTAACTGTGTGAAGGCTCTGCAGGTGAAGCTAAATCTGTTGAAAGACCTGGATCAGCCTCTAGTGTTTAGAGACTTTTTCCATCATTGTTCCATAGCTGATTCTCTTGACCAAGTTAATAATTAGCTCAGAATCAACTTCAACAATTACATTTTGGTGGTTATCCTCCTTCATGAAATCTATACACTGTTCCATAGCCATTAGCTCCGCCACATTGTTAGTGGCTCTTCCTAAATGGCAATGAAAGATGAAAAGAATGCTTCCATTTTCATCCCTTAACACTCCTTCAAAGCCAACAGTTCTCAGGTTGCCTTCTGAAGCCCTGTCAATATTGAATTTCAAAAAACCCTAAGGGGGAGGGTGCCAGAAATCCTGTTTAGTGTCCATCTTCATTACCTTCCTATCCAGTACCTAAGGGATGAGCCCCTGCATACGTAGCTGATGAATAATGCTCAATTCTACATCTAAACGAGGGTTCTTAGGGGGGTTCTTCACAATGTTGCCAACCGTTTCCTTAATCTAGTTTAAGATGTGCTAAAAAAGGCAATGGGAGAGACTTTTTTCATTCTTGAATATTCTTTTGTTCCTTTCTTTCCAGACACTCCTTATAATGAAGCCTGGTGTAAGTGTTATACACATTTTTGGGCACTACAACCCCAATCATAAATGTCCATAAACTAAAGGCTCCTAAGTCCCTAAAAGTGTTGCTTCACTCCCTAAAGGAACAAGGTCAGCTGATTACATCATCTCCCAGAAGTTCTCCATAGAAAACTACTCAGAACTAGTCAAAACTGGACCATACAGAATGCCAAATGCAGAAGGTCCGATGCATCTCACCTACTCAGTGTAAAATGTGAGACGCATACTGGAAAGCCCTTCTGTACGGTATGATGGGCGAGAATGGACAAATGGCAGAGACAATTTGCGAGGTGGAGGATCATAGAATTTTCCAGAATATTCTCCTCCGACACTTGCCTCTCTGAATTCGCCAAGGGATGAGTAAGAAATCATCAATCTCCAAGTGGAATCAATAACTATCAAAGAGAGGACACTAATCAAAATTCGAGAAGCTGACTCGCCCCCTACAATCATCTATATATGGATCCCTCATCATAGAGATCCAGAGGCTGGAATCTTGTATCTTGTAAGGAAGTGTTGTTGGTTTCTTGGTGCAACATCATAGTGTTGGGTGATCTAAGCTTTACATAAGGTGAAGAAGGCCTTTCATGCTAGAGGATGAGGCTGGGTTAGAACAATTGGTTGTAATCGTCTTTGTTATTCCTGATATTAATAAAGCTATTCAAATTTTCCTCCACATTCTTGTATGTTTGATGATATATGCATTTGTGTGGTCAATACATATCTAGTCCTGTATTGCTTATGATTGTAGATCTCTGTTCTTCGATAGTATTATGCTGCATTGATTCCACAGGTGCTCTTTGAAGTTGGGTAGATGAAGAAGAAGCGGCAAAGATCTATTAGAAAGGAGAGGAACCAAGCAAGGAACCAAGCGCAAGACTGACATTGGTGTCCTTTGTTCCCCTCTTATCTACTTCTCATAAAGGAAAGCAAAAGTAGTTTTAGTTAGTTTGTTTCTAAGATAGCTACCAGTCTTAGTGGGACTAGTAGCTCCGAGTGGACACTAGATTTCCCGATAAAAAAATGGCGAATCCACTGGGGAACGAATAGATTGTTTGCTAGTCTATATTTGTTTGTTTTATAAACTTACATGGAGCCTAAAGTCAAGCTAGCTAGCCTTCAAACTGCATTTGCTATGCAAGTGCAAAGTAGATCAATGTTGCTTCAGTCTATCTCCAGGTTTTGTTTATAAATTGAACAATCGATCTGCAAACATTTTGATTGCCCTAGTGGTGGCTCTAGTAATCTCATTAGATCAGCACCTGTGATTTATATTTACTGAACATCACTTGCTCGGCCTAAATCCCTGAACTGAACTGCAAATTGTGACCAAAGACCAAGTAAAAGTCTCGCACGGGTACCATCGCACCCTCTCTTCAAGGAAGTCTGTATGCATCGCACCTCCCGTGTGCAGTAGGTGGGATGCATACTGGATTCCCTGTGTAAGAGGTGCGATGGTCAGAAAAGGTTAATTTTGCCTTCAGACTTTGGTTTTTCTTCACTCTCTTCATCTCTATTCAGGAGTTTTGTTGTCTGTGATTAGTATACCACTGTGGAAACCCCCTTCCTTTCCATCATTCCACCTCCATTATGCAAAGAACTGTGAATGTTTTTATGTATTGTGCACCATTTTCAGTTCTCTTTTACAAAGAAGTAGCGTAATCGAACTGTCGTTTCTTGATTTGAAAGTGTCGCAAGTGTCGTTTTCAGTCATAGAAGAGAATCCTATTGTTTTGGATGGTCGATTATATTGTTACTCTTGTATTTGATTTGAATTAGTAGTTTTTTCAAGTGTCGAAAACAATTTTCAATTCGAAATCTCAAAGTGTCGTCATTATCTTCCTTTCGTTTTGAAGAGAAATTTGTTAGTATTGTCACTTTGAAAAGATAATTCAGATTTGTACTCAGCATTCTTCTTGTCATTCACACATTAAGAAGGCTGAAAAACAAATACATGCATGTGCATTTGCATTTAGACTTCTTGTTGGTTTGATTTAGGACAATGCATCTAGTGTGTGTTGTATGCTCTATGTTGAAAGAATCTCATTTCTCTTTCCTTAGTAGCTAGGATTTTCATTGCA
>APFE030600174.1:0-26023 GCA_000404065.3 Pinus taeda | reverse complement strand
ATAATAATATAAAGCCACAAAAATAACAATATATGGATTCTATGGGGCACAGTAATAAAAATATGGGGATAATAGGGGCACAACAATATTAATAAGGGGTATAACTACAATAGTAATGGGGTAATCACTAGTATTATAGGGACCCAACCGCAACACCTCATCACAGAAGGGAACAACAATTGTCTTGTTTCCATTCAAGAAATCTTGCCCCAATATCATATCGAAGTCGTTCATCTTCATCACTGTGAAGTCCAGCTGACCTTCCAGTCTTTTATCTGCACAGGCACCTCGTGTGCCAAACCCGCCACTTTAGCTCTAGAGTTCACCGCCTTGACTTCCACATTCGATGGGAGGATCATCAATCCAACCTCTTTTTCCAACCGTGTCATCATGAAGTTATGAGTGGCCCCTATGTCCACCAGAGCTTGAATGGTCTTGCCATGAACCATCAAGTCCACGAAACCCAGACTGTTAATCCACAATTTCTCCATAACTTTTCCCTGCATAAATGTCCATTCTCTACAAGTAGCTCTGATACCATCTGTCATGCCCCCAATTATTTTTTCGTTAATTGGCAACCATGTGACACCGCCTAAGTAGCTAAAATATTCCATTGTTAAGTTACTTTGCGAACTACACCTAACATTCATCATCTTTCATTAATAATATTACTGTGCGGAATCCATTAACATCATAAAACATATAATCATAAACATCAACACAGCAGAGAGGACACCATCATATGCAATAATAATGTTTTATTATGATTTTATGAAAATACAAGTGATTGGGAGCAAATGCTCCACCGACGTTTTTACCTATGTCTTTTTCCAACGGGCGCCACCTCGTGCACACCTTGCACGGTGGTCGCTCCTACACAATCCACACTTCACCGTTTCTCCACTTGCCCAACTCGGCGAGCACAGGCACCCCCACCCGGGTCACCCGCCTCACTCTTGGTTGGATCGTTCAATCCTTTATGCACGATTCGGGCAGGCGCTTTCGTGCAACCCTCCACCTGGACTCATTTCACTATTGGGCGGGTGCCTTCATGCAGCCCTCCACCCGAGTTCCTGTCACCGTCGGGCGGGCGCCTTCGTGCAGCCCTCCACCCGAGTCACTTCACTGTCGGGCGGGCGCCTTCGTGCAACCCTCAACCCAAGTCACTTCACCATCGAGCGGGCACCTTCGTGTAGCCCTCCACCCAAGTCACTTCACCTTCGGGTTGGCGCCTTCGTGCAGCCCTCCACCCGAGTCGTTCAACCGTCGGGCGGGTGCCTTCATGCAGTCCTCCACCTGAGTTGTTCAACCGTCGGGCGGGCGCCTTCATGCAGCCCTCCACCCGACTCACCCGTTCACCAAAACTCATGTAAATACCATGTTCTTCTGCCCGACGAGCGAACACATGACCACCCGCGGTTATGCGCTGCTGCGGCTCCTTCACACTTCTCCACGAGCTCCTTCGATGAGCGATGGATGATCGAATGCTTCCAACTCCCAACTCGCACCAACTATGTATATGGTAGGTGGGTGAGTCATGCCACCCAGCCAACTCGTTCACCTTGCTTGACCGACTTGCTATTCGATTGTAAAACTTGTCCAAGTGTGGGTCGGCCCGCCCAACACACGGGACTACCCCCTCCTACTCGCCCATCTTACAACTTACTTCGGTTGGCCTGCAGGTAGCTCGTCTAGCCTGCTCGCCTATAACCAAGCAACCGCACCTCGCCCACATAAGAATGCCTCTTCCGTTCGGTCGCGTTTTGCCTACTTTGTTAGCTCGCTCGTTCGGTGGGTACGCCCGGGCAACTCGCAAGCCGCAGGGTGTTACACCCTGGTTCCCAGACTTTAATGCTAATACCATGGTAGTTTCAACAATGCCAGTTTGGGTAAGGCTGCATAACCTCCCACTACATTTTTGGCATCAAAAAGTCTTAATAGCCATTGGGAACTCCTTGGGGAAGTTCCTTAAATCAGATGAAGACAAAGCTATTCGGGGAATTTTCACATATGCCAGAATATGTGAAGAAGTGGACTTGAGTCAAGGACTACCATATCACATCACATTGAATTTTAATAATTCACTATGGACACAACCGCTTGACTATGAGAACACAGCATTCAGATGTCGCAGATGCTTGTAAACAGGGCACCTCTAATACGCCTGTCCACTGGCCAGAAAGGAGCCTAAAGGGAATAGGAAACAATAGAAAAAACCAAAAGGTTGGCAGCATACTGAGCTGCTGGAAGAGGAGGATTTGAAGACAGAACCTACAGGCGTGCAAATGAGACAGGAAAACATACAGGAAGAGAATACTCAAGAGCCTAACTTGGGGTAAAATAATATGAAACAGCAACAAGAAACACAATTGGAAGTAAGTGGCATCAAACGAACACATGGTTCCGAAGGATTGGAATCTGACAAAGAACAACCAATGAACACAATGGAAAACCAGCTTGATATTATTGCTCCCACTCCCAACACTAGAGGTTGGCGAAGAGTGGAGAAGAAGAAGGGCAGGAAAGCATAGGCCAGTTGGATCATTTTTTCTTTTCTTGTTTTTTGTATTCTTTTGTTTCCTGATTTCAGGAACAACTCTTTTGCATATGCTTTAAGCATCTACAAAATGTAATTTTCTTCATATAAATAAAATTACGACTTTTTTCTACGGGAAAAAAAATTATTATTAAAATTAATATATAATGAAGATAGATGAAGTGGTGTTCAACGAGAGCACAGGAGTTCTCATCATCATATTGTTAATTATGAAAATTTGCATGCTAAAATTAATACACAAGTTAAACATATATACATTTGAAAAAATATGAAACAATATTCTTATCCATGGAAATTTACCTCCACTTTACCATGGAGATTAATAATTTATAAATAGACTTTGTTGCAATACCTTAGGCCAATACCATGGCTTATCAATACCACATGCCCAAAAAACTATAACTCATTTCATATCACATGTATTCATGTCACATTTTTTTAATCAATTAATTTAATTAAAAAACAAAAAAGACATAACTACTTTCAAGATAAATCTCGATGGTTGAATTTATGTATACTAGTATAAATATTCCAGAATGTTTTATGGAGGTTAAATCCCTACCATCCACCTAATGATTATTAATAATTAAACTAAAATTCCTAAAGCCATATTTCAAAATAGACATTTCTATCGGCATAACTATTTTTTTATGGTATAGTCTAACTTATAGACTAAATGACATTTTTCACGATCATTTTTCTGGTTATTTTAATCAAAATTAGTTAAATATTTCAAGGGTGTTGAATCTATTTATGCATTCAAAAATGTATTTTAAACAACTAAAATCTTGAAATTGTATTGTCAATGAATTCCTGTGAAAAACGTTATTTAGTTTATAAGTTAGATTATGTTTTTTTTTATAATTAATAATAATAATAGTAATTTAAAAATAAAGTTATAATTTAGTTTATTTTTATAATTTTGTTGTAACTAGCCAATGTGAGATGTATAATGAAATATGGTGTTTTGGATATTTATCATAGATTGATGTCTATCAACATTTATTAATCATTTAATTTATATGAATATACTAATATATTTTAATATAAAAATAGATTTATTCAAAAACTTGAAATAACATATTAAATTAAATTTAAACTTAATAATAGTCTTCAAATATTACATTACTTCTTAAAAATTTAGTTATTATTTTTAAAAATTTGTCATATTAAACATGATTATCAAGGGTTGATGATATGTATAGAGTTTAATGTGTTACTTAATTGATGTATTCACACTTGGTAATGTACTCTTATTCTTTAATATAAATAAAATTTTGAGGTGTTTTTTTCGGCATTTTGAGCTTAATTTGTTATCTAACTGACTTATTCACACATAGTAATGCATTCTTATGTTTAAATATAAACCAACATAGATCCATGTTAAGTACGGATCTAACATGACCCTAGAGGGATCAAATTTCTTTATTTGCAAACTTCTTTAGAGTGCAAAATACAATATGTTATTTTTAGTTGTTTAAATTGTATTTTTGAATGCTAAATAGAATATATATGGGACCAAATAAATGTTTTAACAATAAAAACTTATTTTTTTCATGATATATACATAATTTTTTTAAATGATAAATAATATATATACTTAATTTATATTAAAATATTTGATATCATATATATAATATATATATATTATATATATATATATATATATATATATATATATATATATATATACACACACACACAACATTTAAATGTTTTATTTTAACAAAAAATTATATAATATAGAAATATATGAAGTTGATATCAACATAAATTAGTTAACATATATCTTCAAATAGTTTAATTTAAAATCTTTGTTTAAAAATTTTTGAAAAGTATAAGATTTAAACATCTTATTCATATATATTTTATTTCTATTCTTTTTTTTTTTTTTTTAGGGGATATTACTTTTCAATTTAAAGCATGATTTTTTTTTTTTTTAAGGAAACCCAGAGATGAACAAACTTACACATTCCCTCATGCTACGTTGTAGAATGAGCCTCTCAGATTAATAAAATTTCCAAACTATTATTGTTTTGGCAAATTGATGACTTGGTTTTCTCAAGGTGATTCTCCTTATGCTCATATGGTGATGATTCAATTATATTACTGATGTTCCTTGAGATTTTTTGGTTAGTTTACAGTTGTAAAATAAAAAAATTCAAGGTAAAAATATTAAATTTATTTCATGAAGGTTTTAATGAGGGTTTGTTAGAAGTGTTTTACAACCCAATATGATAGTGATGTTATAAAACGTTATGTAATATAGTAGTAGGCTTTTTTTTCTTTTTTCTTTTTTCTTTTTTTGTGAATATGGCTACTTCTATATTAACACAAAATAAATTTACACCTGAGGCCATGGCCTCGTAAAGCTAGCCTAAAGATGCGGCATGATTACAAGCATAAAGCAAAAATCCAGAAAACCCCATAGTTGTACATGGAACTGAGAATTAAACCAGGGCTATGTGACAACCAAAATAGTAAAACTAGACCAAGAAGCTGTGACCAACTATGCGACAACCCAATACTGAATACAGAAGTAGCTGTGACTGCAACCAAAACTGAAAACTGAAGGCTAGCAAAATGCCCCTTTCTCATGAGAAACTGGCAATTTGAGCTAGTGCACTTATCATGATATCTAGGAAGATGGTAAGTGAATCTTCTCGAGCTTGCTGAATTCCAAAAAAACCAAAAAGAACCAACCTGTTTAAACATTAGGAGAGGGTCAGGCGGCTCCTCGATGATCCGACATCCATACTTGTAATCATCGTCGTCATCAGAGGAGCCCGCCTGATTCTTCATGCTTTGAGAAGCTTTGCTTTTGCTAGAGCCTGAAGCCTTGCTCTGTTCGAAGTTTGTCTGGATGGAGCCTGGTCTGTCTTCCACCGGCCTGTCCGTAGTCGCCCTAAGGGAACCAACCTCTTGACCTGAATTGAACTCGCTAAGCTCTATGGTGACCGTGGCCATAAAGGAGAAAGTGCCATGACTACAGGGGAAATGTAACCGAGCAGAGTTAGTCTAGGATTGGAAGGAGATCAGTGCTATATTGTGCAATCCTCTGCCCCTACCCCGTCCACTCCGAGTAGTCGGGTACCTATCTATGTGGAATTCCGAGCAAAAAGTTGAGGAGCCCAACGTGGAAGAGAAGGCCTGGCGTCCAATTTGCCCTCGGGAGCTTCCTCTTCTGCAGCTCATCCTCTGTCAAATTTTTGGCATAACTGGAGGAGCAGGGTGATCCAGGCTACTTGATAAACTATGGAAGCAGATATGGATGAAAACAAACTTGGCTTCAGTGCTCAAAAGGCCGAAATGGAGAGCAAAAAATGAGTGGCTAGCGAAAAAGTAGGGGAGATAGAGGGTGGCTTGAAGGCATAGCCAGAAGTTCATCCAATGAACCAGAGCCCAGTGTATTCCTGAGAATGTTCGAGAGAAAACCGTTGCATCTGCAAAGGAGGGACCAAAGCGAAAGGGAGAAACGCGATTGTGGCAAGTTGATAGCGCCATGATCAAGAAATTAACTGGCAAAAGAGGAGTTACTAATAGCATTAAAGCATCATTAATCTTGAGCACAGGGGAAGTTATGACTGGAGCTGTGAGAGGCTGAGTGGCGGTGTAGATCAACCACGCGCCCATCCAAACAACAATCCACGTACCTGTACTACCGTCAGACACCCGGATCCGGGAGTAATATAGTTTAATGTTACAAGATCAATTATTTAAAATATTAGTATGATAGTGATGTTGTATACAGCTTGAGTGGGTCTAATGGTTAAGAGCATGTGTTTCCTCCTAAGAGATCACGGGTTCAAAACTAGAGGGGGTAGAGTATGTATGTCTTTCACTGCACGGAAGTGGGTCCCTTGTCCCACAAACAAGGGGGTCTCATACACCGATGTGGTGGTCTCTTGTCCTACAAACAAGAGGGTCTCAAATTGGCATATCCATAGTTAAGATGAGTATACTTAAAATACCATTAAATATAAGTAAATAAGTAATAATGTATAATCACCCAATGTATATTGTGGTCATATGAAGAGTTTTTATATGTGGTTCATGGACCCAAATTGATGATCATTATGTCCATCATGCAGATCCATCCAAAAGGGAATATTTATACCAAACAGATCCACAATAACATTAAATATAAGTAAGTAATTAATAATATATAATCACCCAATGTATATTGTGGTCATATGAAGAGTTTTTCTATATGGTTCATGGACCCAGATTGATGATCATTATATCTGTCATGCAGATCCATCTGAAGGGGGGTATTTATACCAAACAGATCCACCGGAAGGGGAATATTTGTACCAGACAAATCCACCTAGAGGGATCACCTTTTGTCAACTTAACCAAGTAGTTGGACCTCAAGAATATTGAGAAAATTGAGCCTATGACCTCTCAATAGCAACCTTTCAATAGCAAAACTCAATAGCAACCTTTCAATAACAAAAATACTTTAACAACAAAGACAACATTGAACTAACTCTCAAAACTATGATTATTTAAAAAATTATAAATCTTACACCATATAAAAAAATGTGGATTATGTAGGATTGAATTAAATAATAAAATATATTTCATATAAACCCCCTTTAATTGGTGTGAGAGCTAATATTCCACCATTGCAACATGTCTTTTGATTTAGACATGAATAATGAAATACAAAAATTTAAAAAGATATTTTACCATGAACTTGAGAAAAAATCGGAAATAATTTACCATTTAAATCCACTAGAAAAAGTTGTACGTGAAGAAAAATGTTCACTGGGGCTTGCGTGATTACTTAGGAACCATACCTCGAAGAAGACATAGAAGGAAACACAAACCCAAAAGATATGCATGAATAACAATAAATCTTATATTTATATGTATATATAGGGATAGCTAATGAATCTCCAAGTACCTATTAAAAAAGCCTTATATAAAAATATTTTGGTCGTTGTCTTAAGAATTAGGTAAAATTCACACCATTCATATGGTTCTAATAAATATGATATTTTCTTAAATTTGAGCTTGCAAATATAATTCATATTCATATGGTTTCAATAAATATGATCATTTTAGATTTGAGCTTGCAACCTATATTGGTGGACTTAGTGTTGAAAGCATTTTTCCAATACTTTGAAGTAGAGTAACTAGTTTAATGTGGATGATGTAAAGTAAAAGTTTAAGCTATAATACAACATATTCCGTATAAGGTTTTATATTTTTTTCCATTCATCTAAAATGCTTTAATTGAAGAGGATTTTTAGGGAAAATTAATACGAAAGTTGAGTTTGGGCTTTTACTAGATATGAAATGATTAGTGAGTGGTTTGCATGGTGCTTTAGTACATGTTTTCTCAAGCTCAAATTCTAGTTGTTATTATTGATTCATTTGTATATCTAATGACATTTAGTATGCTATGGATGATAATTAACTATATTATGTAAGCGAGAAATTAATATTAGATCAGAAAGATTACATGCTTTTTTAAGTACAAAATAAAAGAACAAATAAATCAATATCTTAGCGTGAATATTAGGGAAATGAACCCAATAATGATAAAACAAAATCAACATATGTAATATCTATAAAGGAAAGTAATTTCTTTTATTTTCAAAGGTAACTATATTTAAACTCTTACAATGCAATAGTTTAAAAAGCAAAAGATTTGGTACAAAGAAAGGAAACACTTTTAGACAATAATTCTTTTTCAAAAGTTGCAGAAGCCAAGCATAATACAAGGCTTGTATCTTCTACTATTCAACATGGTATTGGATCTTTGTCAAAGCTTCTCTCTGCATGAACTCAAATGGGATGATAAAAGGAAGCATTGCCACACAAGGCGCTACTGGCAATGGGATGAAAAGTTTTGCATCTATTATTAATGTCAGTGTGTTGGATCCTAGAGTTGATAAAGAGCATAAGATGGCTAAGGATTAGTGGATAATATTAATAATAGGCATAAGGCTTCTACACATTTGAGTAATGATGTTGCTAGTGAAGGGCACAAGATTGTTAAACACTTCAGGAAACTAAAATATAATGATTCATGAATATGATGAAAGAGATTCTCCTACTAAAAAATAACTAATTGTAAAAAAACCAATCAAAATACAACTAATATACATTAGGTTAATATTAAAAATATTAATATTAATATGTGTAATTATATGATAGTTTTAAAAAATATTGATTTGTAAGGTTTGATCTTTAAGAAATATATTTATATTAACACAAAATGTTAAAAATAGAAATTCATTACTATTTAAAAATTAAAATTTCATTAAGAAAATGGTTAAACTTAATAGTATATCTAATTAACATTTTTAAAAAATCAAATTCCTATACTTTTATGACTATTTATTAATCATTAAATGTTAATAAATACCTTAGTGGGTGGAAGAACCCAAAGATAAATCTAAAGGGAAAAGTGAAGAATTCAAATTCAAATATCCATCTTACCCTACTTTGAAGAAAAAGCATTTCATAGAGAATGATTTATAATATCACTAAAATAACATTATTTATAAGTGAATAATTAATAAATTAATCCAATATATCATGCTCGTATGATGAAGAGTTGTAATTTTTATATCCAACTTTTATATTTATGCGGCTCGTACATCGAAATAATAAAATACACTTTTATGTAAGATACCCTCCATTAAACACCTTCTGTTTTAGGTATAAGAGCTTTACACCTTCAACAATTTAAAGAAACATTCCCTTAAGTTAAATTTTATTGATTATCATAAGCACATAACACTAAGGTTATTGGTGGCCTCTAGGCGGCTAGGGGTAACCTATATCTTTGAAAAAAAAAAATTATTTTTCCTATGTATTGTTTAAAGCCAAAATTAAATAATACAAGGTTCTTGAGCCTGAACCAATTCATAGTGAGACAATTGCTTACACAAAGTTTGTTGGCTAAGATATGCTCAGAAAGATCTAATATCTAAAGAGACACTGAAAACATAAACTTACTAGCATTTATGAGGAAATTGAAGTCTTTATCTCGATAGACACAATTGCCATTTTATTATTCTTGCTAGGAGTTAGGTCTAGAGCAAAGCCAACATTTATACGAGTGAGTTTGTTATCCATAGCTCTAAGTTGCAACTAATATCATCTAACATTAACGAAATCTAGTCCTTGGCATAAATTGTGTTTGAGAAGAATTTTTCCCACTAGAGACTTCATTTGTCAATTCAAATCGATGGTGTACAAGTATTGGTTTTGACGTCCTCGTGTGTGCCTAGTATCAGGTACCCATGTGGTTAGTTCTTGTAGCACTTATGAATTAGAGTGACAAGCCTGCTCTTGCCTCAATTTCTCCTTCACTTCTTGATTCCTTGCTAGATCTCTAAAGGAGTCTGGTTGTGGAATAAACATGTTGTAGACTCTACTCAGAGCCAAGCTCGAAATTGAGTTGACAAACCATGACCACCCCCACCTGTTATGTATCATGTGTGTTGTCTAGTCATTGTTGAAACTTGTAGAAGGAGATAGAAAATATAAAATGTGAGGGAACAAGGGAAAAAACGTGACAAAATGAAGGGAGAGCCCCCAAAACCCTGTTGAAAATAGCAACAAGAAATGATAAAAATAGAATTCGGAAATTCCAGTTTAAATTGTCCTTGAATTAAACTAAGAATTAAAATCGAATTCTATTCTCATAGCAACTTGTAATAGTTAACTAGAGTGGGTTGACTTAGTTAACTTAGGAATTTCAAGTTGGAATTATTTCTAAAGACATGTATATGTTATCCCTATATTAAAGGGGTCCAGAATGAGTTAAGTGTGAGTTGTAATTAATTAACTCAGTTTAGTGAGTTAAGTCTAGTTAAATTAGTTCCAAACTGTTTGAGGAACTAATAGTGAGTTAACAGTCAGTTGGTGCACTAATGCATTAACTAGTGCTACTCCAGTTAACTGAAGACTCCCTCATCAGAAACCCATGCATGTCGATTCTAAGAAAGACCCAGTTGAGACTAGAGTGCAGGGACAATGTACTATTTGTTGTATAATTTTCTGAGTTGTACAGATGGTGGATGCAATTAGGAACTGAACCTAAAAGGTATTTCGCGGTTTTGGATGCACTAATTTCCCTTTAATATGGATTAATCAACCATAAGAATTGCGCAAGGAAATAGGGACTTGGAGAGCTAGAGAATTGGCTAAATGTTTGCCATGAGTTTGCTTGTGAGTTGAGGATTGATTATACTGAGTGTTGGGATTGTTCTTGAGAGAAAAAGCATTGTATTGTCATCTTGGATTTCTAATTAAATGCAATACAAATAGTGGGGTTTTGAGCTGTGGCTTTCCCTAGATACTTATTGTGTTATGTGCCATTGATTTATCTTCCTCTTATCGATTATTGTTTTCATCGATCTATTGGCTTCCGCTCGTTGATAGTAGAAGTAGTTTCTTGTCTTTTGCCTTAGTAAATTGCATGAGCTTGTGAATCTATGGGATTTTCTATATGGTATTGGAGCTCAGAACAATATACTAGAGGAGATTTCTAAGTTTTGAGTTCAGGGTTACAAGTGAAATTCGAATTTGCATTTCATACTTCAGGATCGGCAGATGGCATTCTACGGTTTGCGGCTTGAGTATGCCTTGGATGGCATCTCGAATTATATAGCATAGAAGGATAGGATGGAGATTGTGTTGGAGGATAATGGCTTGAATGAATTCATTGATCAGGACATTCCTAAGCCACCAACATTGGATGCTCAGAATTTAGTTGAATGGAAGAAGTGTGCGGCAAGGGCGAGGCAGATAATCCTTGAGGGGGTTCGAGACCACATTGTCTTGAGTATCCATGGGAAGGAAAATCCGCATGCAATGTGGAAAGCATTGAAGGACCTTTTCCAAAATAGTAGTGACCAAAGGAAGATAAACTTTGAAAAATCAAGATGGAGGCGGGCAACTCAATTCCAAATTACTTGACCAAGTTCACTCAATGTCATGATGAACTTGGAAGTGTTGGAATCACCATTGTCGAGGATGATATGGTGAGTCTTACTCTTCTAGGACTCCCAAAGAGTTGGCATAGTTATCAAGACTTTGTCAATGGTCAGGAGAAGCTGCCAGATTGGGAACGATTGTGGTTGAATTTGATGCAAGAGGAGATTAGGAAGAACATCAGAGATGGGACCTCTTCCAAGGAAGTGGAAGAGGATTTTTCCTTAGCGAGTAAGGAAAAGAAGGCCAAGGGAAATAATTCCCAAGGTGAGGAGGGTGGAAAGAACATGGACTTGATTAAAGTTAAGTGTTTTCACTGTCACGAGCATAGGCACTATGCCAAGAACTGCCCACAGAAGAAAGCAAGCAAGAAGGAGTCGACAATAACAGCAGCAAGTGAAGCTCTAGCTTCATAATTCGAACTTGATTTCACTCTCATTTCATGCATGGTTGAAACTTCCATGGGAGGTGTCTGGTATCTTGGCAACGCCTCATTTCATATGACGAGGAATAGAGATCTCTTTAGTGATTTTGAGGAGAAATACCTCAAGTAGAGCATAGATTTTGGAGCTGGCGAGAGGTATAAAGCTATTAGGATCGGTACAGTTACCTTTCAGAGGGAGTCTGGCTCCCCTCTTAGGATCACATATGTGATGTATGTTCCAGGACTAAAGAAGAATCTTGTTTCATTCGCGGTATTGGAAGACCATGGCTATGATGCGGTTTTTAGTAAGGGAAAGTTTTTCCTTAGACACATCACCAGGAGACAGGTGAAACAGATTGGTCCACGGGTCAAGAACCTATATGCTCTTGAGGTTGGAGATGCATGCAAATCCTTGAGTAGCAGGCAAAGGTTAGAGACTTGGTGGTTGAGAGGGAGAGTGAATTACCTATCAATATGCAGCCCCAGAAGAAGCCTTAGAAGCAGCTTCAGAAAATTGTGGAGAAGCAACAATTATAGAATTTGAGAGGAGACCGAGTGGAGAGATCCACTCAAGCAAAGAAGAAGCAATCTTAAAAGCAAGTTTAGGAAGTTGTGGAGCAGCCACAACTAGAGAAGTTGAGAGGAGACAGAGTGGAGGCATCCACTCATGTAGAGACCTCCAGTAGGGGGGAATTTCAAGCCAAGTGGGCAGAGGGATCACATGTAGCCATACCTCCAGGTGTGAGGTGGGGCGATGTGAAGTTATAGTCCCAAGAGGGTTGAAATTGAGCAAGATCCATTGAGAGGTTTTATCTCATGGATCGTACCTTGTGTTGAGATTGCAACAAGATGATGGAGCTTAGTGAAAAGAGTCGCCTTCACTAAGTGGGCCCGCAGGCTATTTTTGGCGCAAGTCTATTTTTAGACTATGTCTATTTTTAGACATATGGATCATGTCTATGGATTGCAGGTTGTTGTTTATGGATGATTGGTCAAATTGGGAAAAACAGATGGACTTCTATTTTTAGATCACAGCGGAGTGACTGCTCAGTCTAAATATAGAACAGTCAAATCTTATTAGCTCATAATAATATTTAGACTATAAACTTTGTCTTATTCTCTTGGAGCACTTCAGGATGAGCTACGGATGTGGTACATGCAGATCCCATAAGGAAATACGTGGTTACCTATGGATGACTAATATTTTCATGCAGGACTTCAGTTAGAACTCAAGTGAGTTGAGTTTAGTGGACTGGAGGTGCAGTTGATGGAGTTGTGTTCAGTTTAGCTTTGTTAAACTGGTTGTATTTAGTCTAACTGGCAAATAGACTAGAGATGAGTTGGGTGAATTAGTTATTAATTAATTCACATGTTATTAACTCATAATACAACTAATGAATACATCAGTTAACTCAGTTGCATGTCAGTGCATGTTCAGTTCAGCAGGGACAGGTGTTAGAGAATCAGATTGCTATCAGTTGTGACTATAGTTGTGCATCAGATTTTGCACAATCAAGGGATTGAGTATGCCAATGAGTTTGCACACATATTTGCGCACATTGTAGCTTTTTATCATGTGATTTTTCCAAGTAAATACGTGGTTGCCTTGGAATTATCATCAGTTCTTGAGCAGGTATTGAGCAGTGGAGGCAGGCAAGCAGTGGAAGAGATTTGGAGATCAGATCTGAGTTTTATTGTGTGTAACAGAGGTGGAGATACTTGTGAGAAGTATTATGCTGTGTAATGTTACATGACTCAATCATTAATATACAGATAGTTGGGGTTTTTAGCGAGATGCTTTCCCCGGGATTCATACTGTGTTAATGTGTGAATGCTCTTGATGTTTTATTGTTATTGATGCTGCTATATTGATGATCAACGTAGAGGAGCTTATGTATTGTGTATGTTTTCCGCAATAGTACATGATCAGGATAATCTCCATTGAATATGTGTTAAATTATTCAAAATTTCTACAATATGATGTGATCTTTTTGAAAGGAAAGACATTCCTTCAACACATAGCCACGGGTCCAGTAAAGAAGATAGGGATTCAAGTTTATAATCTCTGTAAGATAGAGGTAGAGGATTGTGTTGCTTTGAGTTAAAAAGCAGAAAAGATGTTGAGACGAGACATCGACGAGTTGTGGGATAGGTGATTAGGCCACTTACATCATGGGGCTTTGAAGATATTGCAGCAAATATCTACCAATCTTCTGAAAGGTACGCTTGAGCAAGTTGATACATGCAAGGATTATACTTTGGGAAAATACACCAAGTCTTCCTTTGGAGGAAGAGACAATAGAGTAGAGTCTATTCTGGAGAGAGTCCATTCAGATGTGTGTGGACCATTCTCGATAGCATCCACAACTAAAGACAGGTATTATGTTATATTTTTTGATGACTACTCTCATAACTGATGAGTAATTTTTTTATGCAGAAAAAGGATCAAAATTTCACAAATGTTTGTGAGTCCAAGAATTGGTATAGAAAGAGTTTAGCAATAAGGTTAAAGCTCTACGGAGTGATAAATGTGGTGAGTATGTCTCCAATTTAAAAAATTCTATGCAATGGAAGGGATTAAACGAGAGTTGATGACACCCATTAACCCTCAACAGAATGGGGTTGTTGAGAGGAAGAACAGGAGCATAGTAGGGGCAGCAAGGGCAATGTTTCATGATCAGGGCGTACCATTACACTTGTGGGATGAGGCATGCAACACAATAGTTTATGTTCAAAACCGTAGCCCACATCAGATACTTGAGATGAAGACACCAGAGGAGGCTTAATCCGATAAGAGGCCAGATGTTGGTCACTTCAGGATTTTTGGGTCATCGGTTTATTACCATTTGACCAAAGATGCACGGAAGAAGCTTGAGCCAACAATATAGTTGGGGATATTTTTGGTGTACATTGATACACCCCACAATTATTAGATGTACATGTCAACTAGTCGGATGACAGTGGTTCACAGGGATATCAAGTTCGATGAGGAGAAGGCCATGCGAGTATCCCTTGAGAGGGAGCTTTAGCTACATGCAGATGAGGAACTTTTAGCTCCTAAGGTTGAGGGGTCTCAAATTGATGTGGAGAAGCCACATGTATAGGTTTAGAGAGTGGAGACATCCACTCAGGCAGAGTCTTCTAGAGAGGGAAGAAAGCACGCTAGAGAGGCTAACAAATTGTTGGATGATGCACGAGAGAATGTGGGAGCACCCTCTTCTCAGCACAGATAGAGGAGGTCACCAGAGAGGTACACTGGATACATGGAACGTATAGGTGCATGTGTTGTGACATAGTCATCTTCCTTTTAGGAAGTAATGCAACAATTAGTTTGAGTTGATGCACTAGTGGAGGAGTATGACTCCATAGTCTGAAACAGTGTTTGGGATGTGGTCCCGAGATCGGAGGACAAGTCAGTTGTGAGTTCCCATTGGCTTTACAAGGTAAAGAAAGCTATAGATGGTAGTGTGGAGAAGCATAAGGCCATATTTGTGGCCCGTGGCTTTTCACAGGTAGAGGGGATTGACTATGATGAGACATTTGCTCCTATTGCAAGGTACTCATCAATAAGATCTATTTTGGCACTATCAGCACAAATGGGTTGGAAGATCCATCATGTGGATGTGAATACTACCTTACTCAATGGCATGATTGAGGAAGAGGTGTACATAGAGAAACCTGGAGGTTTTGAAACCTTAGACTGTGAGTTGCATGTGTGTCGACTTAAGAGAGCATTGTATGGGATGAAGTAAGCACCCTGTGCTTGGTACATCAGGATAGATATCTACTTCACTAGGTTGGACTTCACGAAGAGTGAAGCGAATGTGAACCTATATCACATGGTGGTGGAAGGTAAGATGTTGATCATTGTACTTTATGTAGATGATGTTATACTAACAGGTGATGAGAAGCTCATCAAATCTTGCAAGGAGGACCTTGCAAGAGATTTTGAGATGAAGGACATGGGGCTCATGCATTACTTTCTTGGCATGGAGGTATGGTAGGGAGATGTGGATTTGTTCATTCTCAAGGAAAGTATGCCAACGAGATACTCAGGATATTCCACATGGAGAGCAGTAAATGCATGGAGACTCCTCTAGCTGGTAACTGGAGGGAGGAGGATTCTACTTCAAGGGAAGCAGTGGAAGCTACTATTTACAGGAATCTTGTGGGTTCACTCATGTACTTGGTGAACGCATGATTGGATACGTGCTATGTAGTTAACCATCTTAGTGAAGGGATGGTTAGGCCTACCAAGCTATATTGGAAGTTGGCAAAGCATGTATTGAGATACCTTAGAGGAACTACTCAATTTGGGTTATAGTATAGATGGACAAAGGGAGTGAAGCTTCAAGGCTTCACCAATGCAGATTAGATAGGGAGTCCATTTGATAGGAAGATCACATCAGTAGGGATATTTAGTATTGGGTTAGCAGAAGTTTCTTGGTACAATAGGAAACAAAGATCGGTTGCACTGAGTTCGATAGAGGCAGAGTGCATGGTTGCAAGTCAGGAAACATGTGAGGTTATCTGGATGAGAAAGATACTGGTTGGTTTGTTTGGTTAGTAGATGGATCCAAAAATTATTTATTGTGATAATTATAGTTGTATCAAACTCTCTGACAATTTAGTTTTTCATGATCGGTCCAAGCATATTGATATATGGTATCATCATCTCAGAGATTGTGTATTGAGGCAGATCATGTTGTTAGATTACATTCCCATGGAGGAGCAAGATGTTGACATCTTGACAAAGGCATTGTCAAGATGTAAATTCAAGTTTCACAGAGACAGAATCAAGGTAGTTGATAATGCATTTCTTGTTGAGAGGGAGTGTTGAGAAATGGCAACAAGAAATTCCAGTTTAATTTTTCCTTGAATTAAACTGAGAGTTAAATTTGAATTCTATTCTCATAGCAACTTAAAATAGTTAAGTTTGTTGGAAATAATACTGAGAGGGGGGGTGAATCAGTTTTATCAAGTCAAATATTCCTTTTCCAAAACAAATGATATACGCTACTTCAGTTAGTTAAACCCGCGTATATACGCAACTATGCAGAAGGAAAACTGCGTATACAAAGAAAACTTTTAATTTACTTTATCATTCTGATGATGATTGTTAATCTGTGTTGCAGAATCAAATAAACAGTAACCAGAGACAGTAAAATAGAACAGAAAGACAATCATGCACAAGAACACAAGATATAAGGTGGAAACCCAATGTGGGTGAAAATCACCTGCTGCAATTCGTCTCTATCTTCTTTTTAAATTAGAAAATTCTTTTACAATGTACTAGTGCAGTCCTTTACTAGTACGCAAGCTGCAACCTACAGAGAGCTACAACCCTCTCTCATTCTCCAACTTCTCCTGGAAGGGAGCTACAACCCCCATTAGCTCTTGCACTAGCCAAGATACTAGTACGTAGGTGCTGGCCTACAGAAGGCTACAACCTTCTCTTTCTTCTAGGGACCACGTTTCATAAATTTTCAGAATGGATCCATAACCATCAATCAATTATCAAGAATCAACCAATCTCCTTTCCTCCAATTAGATCTGAATCAAGTAGATACTTCTCTGGCAGCTGTACCCAAAACACAGTACCAAAAACCACACACCAAACAATGAACCCAGAACATAGCAGCAATAAATAGAAGCAGCTAGATCACAACTTAAAGTATATACGTTATTTCAATAACCTGCAACATGCGTGCATATGCTTCTGTGTTTGGAACAACCTGCATATACGCTGTTTTCATTCACTGAACCAGCGTGTATACGAGGCTTCACTTCACTGAACCTGCGTACAGATCTATAAAGGATAATTCGCTCTTTCAGATATTCAAAAATACTAATTAACCCAGATTATCAGTGTTATAGATCAAGCAAGCACCACATATAATAGACCAAAATCATATAAAGATACTACCATTGAAGCTTAAAGATTATGACCCATCAATAGAACTTATCCTTCTTCTTTGCGCTAAGGTTCCTCTTTTATTCAGATCCAGATCTGCACCATAACCCAATTACCATCATTCAGATCTACCACTTTTTCAGATATTCAATGATAATTCAGATGATCATTTGCCACATGATCTCCTTCCTCTTTTATAGTCTTAGGCCTTCCTCAATACCATGGTCCAAAACCATAATAAACCAATACCATGGACCCAATACTAGGGATCAACACATCTAACGAGATGCCGTGGTCCAAAACCATAGGTTCAAATCCCAAGGATTAACTACCATGGTCCAAAAGAAATTTCCGCAACATATATGCGCCTTTGATACATCTAACCCGCGTGTATACGCGTCTTACTCTAGATGAACCTGTGTATATGCCTTTTCTTTCATTCTCAAAGCCTGAACTGAGATCTGCCACTACAGTAGGTTGCCATCAAGTACAATACCTGTGCCATAGTACCAAACTAGAATCATAATGCCAACAAAGTTAAGTTTATTAAACTTACTTAACTTAGGAATTTGAGTTGGAAGTCTTTTGGAAGTCATGTATATGTTCTCCCTATTTTGTAGGAGCCCAGTGTGAGTTAATTGTGAGTTTTAAAATAGAAGACTTGGTTTCATGAGTCAATTCAGTTAAATTGGTTCTCAAACTGATTGAGAGAACTAATAGTGAGTTAAAGTCAGTGGTGACATTAATGAACTCCACCAGTGCTACTCTAGTTAACTGAATATTTACTCATTAGAAACTCATGCATGTCAATTTTGAGAAAGACCTAGTTGAGACTAGAGTGTAGGGATAGTGTACTATTTGTTTTAGATTTTTCTGAGTTGCACTAATAGTGCATGCATTCAAGAACTAATCCTTGAGGGATTGCACTATTTTTAGAGGCTTTATTTCCCTTTAAATACAAGCTATCCTTCATAGGAATTACACATTAGAATAGAGACTTGGAGAGCTTATGAAGAGGTTAAGCTTTGACCTTGAGCTTGCTTATGAGTTGGAGATTGAATTTGCTGAGTGCTGGGATTGTTCTATAGAGAACAAGAATTGTAATTTCATCTTGATTTTCTTGATTAATACAAAACGTATAGTGGGGTTTTGAGCTGTGGCTTTCCCCAGATATTTATTGTGTTATGTGACTTTGATTCTCTTCCTCTATTTATTATTGTTTGCTCAATCTTTATGGGCTCTCGCTGTAAAGTGTAGAAGTAGATTCTTGTCTCTTTCTTTAGAAAATTGCCTTAGCTCGTGAATCTACAGGATTTCCTACATAAATTGGCTAGACAAATAAAAAGAATAAAAAAAATAATAACTCTAAACTTGCTCAAGGGACTACACAAAGCAACCCAACCAGGCTGGGTGTAAAAATGAGAAACATCGTAAGGCTAAATTCCTTTGTAAAATTTGTCTAGGAGATCATTTGAATCATGAGTTCCAATGTATTCCTAAGGTTCATCATCTTCTTGCTTCACCAGTCGCCACATAGTTACCAATCGCCATGACTCATCCATTCCATGCCTAACCACAACAAATAGTTGTGCATGCCTCTTTGCCTCCATAAGGGGGCATTGGGAGGCACTATTTTCCTCTTGGATGCAATGTGCCTGTCCTCATGTGTAATGAGAAATTTAACATGCTTATGGGAGTTACATTTAATGAAAATCCAGAGTCAAGTTCTAATTCTAAACACTAGGTCACTACCTGTGTTGCACCCATGTGCCTCTCACATTATATAAGCCTTTGAAATTATTATTTAACCCACCTAAAGGTTTCCTTTGTAAGTCAACACACAATCCCAATGTGTGGGTTTCCTAGCACTATAGTATTGTTTAGGATATAGCGAAAGCACCTTATGCCATGTTTGATTTGGAGGTTTTGCAGAGCTATTCTATGTGACAAAAATCCTTTTTGACTACTATTATAGTAATGGATACCTCAAAGTCAAGTTTGATCATGTTTGATGTTGATTCCCTTCACCTTAGACTCTCTCATTAGGTCACTTTTAAAATCTCAGTGCGTTTCTTTAATTGAGATGTGCATCTCACTCTAGTATATGAGGGGTATTCCACTTGTATTATGGTAGTTCTATGCTAGAAATATCTTGGTTCTCTAGCAATCATCAAGTCAAACAATACTTTATAGGCCTTTAATAGTCATAACTTCAAGCCTTAGGAATCCTTCCTTCATTTTACATTGAGATAGGGGGTAAAAATGTGATGGTTGATGTTAAAATCATTGATGCTCTATTAGATTATAACCTACTCCTTGGCCATAGCTTGATATATTCCATGAATGTTGTTATGTATTTGGTGTTTTGTGTGCTTCAATTTCCTCATGAAGGAAATAATTTCAGGATCAAATAGTTAGAATATTATGTGTTGTTGAACAAGTATACTATTACAGGCACTATTGTGCCATATGTTGGAAAAAAAAAACTTTGGCCTATGAGAGTAATGATGTGGGATTTTTCAAAATACCATCACTTATCAATGTTTTTCCTATACCCCCACCTTATTCTTCTTCCTTCTCTATAGTTTCTATGCATATGATTTATTCTATCACTAGTGGATCCCATCAATCTCCTTACCCTTGGGTGGTGCCTTCTTCCTCATAAGTAGATTTATATGGTGAGAATATGAAACCTTTAGAAGAAGATACTTCCTCTCTAGTGGTCCTATCAACACATCCTAATGTTGGTTAGAAAATCCATTCTAATATTGAACATGATCAAGATTCTTTTCCTAGACGAGTTGTCACTCCACCTATTCCACATGACTTTTTCGATGATGAGTCTCCTTCTTGGAAATTGATATTGGAGGTAAGGGATTCCCTTGATAATACCAAGGAGAGTATTCATTTTGATACCTCTATTGTACATGAGTAAGAACTAGTAGAGATTGGAAAAGTAAATATTGAATCAGGCCAAGGGGAATTTTCTTGACTAGTCCTAGATGACCCACCCTTGGAACGAGTCAATATTTGGGTTTCTGATACTAAAATTTATAATGAATTGTGCCACCCACATCTTCCCATTAATGAGTTCCTTTCACCCCCTTTATATATTGTTTCCTTGAGGGGGCCTGACCTAGGTTCACTGTTAATTAGCCAAACAAATCCCTACACTACTAGCCCTTTTAGCATCAGCCCACGGAGCGCGGACCAGAGTCTCACCCGAAGCCGTATGGGAGGATGTTGGAACCAAGTTTCCGCACCCTGATATGGTTGTGATGTCATTTGATTCCTTCTATTCCTGCCTTTGTGTAGGTTGCTCCTTTCTAGGGCTTGCAAGACAAACCTTCTATTTTAGCCTTCAATACGTCCGCGAAAGTATACGAATGACCTTCGCATAGTCCTAACCTGCTGCTCAGGTACTTTCGTGCTACTAGAGCAACATGCCGTATAAATTCCCAAATTAATCTAAGTGACTCGCTTATCTTATCAAACAGTTATAGTTAACACATCGTAACCAGATATTCGTAAATGTGTGCGATTATTCAATGTAATTGCGGTTATTTGTGCATTATATAAGCACAATAAAGGAAATTCATACATAAAATATCTAGATGCATCAACAGAACAAAGACAAGGAAATGGCAGAATATCTCTCTTTATTAATATCTTCCAAGTGTTTACAGACTCTGTTTGCCCTGTGCACACAGTTGTAGGGGTCTGCGCACTTAGCTGTGGACTTCTACCCTAGGCCTCTGCACACTCAGCTGTAGAGCCTCTACCTATACTACAACCCAAGACTTAGACTTCCTACTCCAAAGCTATGACTCTCTTACATGTTGTTCCTTCTATCTCCTTAAATCTACTTAGAGCTTAGCTATTTTTATACAATCCCATGGTTCATAGACCATGGGTAGATCTCTTACAGCCGACTTTAGTTTACAAAACTAAGGGTGGACTACTCTTTATGACACATAATACCTTCACACTCCGAGACCACAAAATGTGGAGTCTTTACATTTTTATTACCAAATTTGACTCAAACATGGGCTTTTAGCCCCAAAACTGCCCTTGGGGGATCCTGTTCCTAATAGGTCCCCAACACAAACATCGTGACTTTCCCTTGAGTTACTCGGTAGGCGCGAAGATCTTTGTGTGAAGCCCATCCATCTCAACTCGTATGACTGGAACTTCGGCCATGCACTGATCTACCACCTGCTTCGCATCTTCCACTGTCTGATCGATCACTACTCCTCCACTTCCAGCCTGAAGCTTTTGTTGCATTGCTTGCAGAGTCATAAGATTGCCTTCAATACTTTTTGTGACTGCATAAGCTTCCTCTAGACAAGGATTTAGTTGTGCCTTCAGCACTGCTTCCTTGTGCAACAATGCATCGACTTGTTCCTTTAGCTACTTGGCCTCCTGCAGCTTGGCTAGCCTCTATGTCAGCGTGATAGTTCACACTATGCCCTTAGCTTCATCGTAGCGTTGTTGTAGCTTGCGCGCTTCCATCTCTAGCTTCTGTACATTTGGGTCCTCCTACAAGTTTGCCAGGACCTTAAATGGTTTCTCAAACAATTGTGTGCAGTCTGCTACTGCAATTTCCACCATTGCAACTACTTTTGTGACAACGGTCGCCCGCTGTACCTTTACTTCTGGCAGTGTGGAGGGTTGGGCCCACAGCTATAGCTTAGTAATTTGCAAGTTCAACTCCAGCTAAACCTGCACCATCTCAGTCTGAGTGTCACGTACCTGTGTGGCCAATTTGCAGATGCGGACTTCAACTAGCTCTTCCTCCGGAATGGCCAACTCTGGGGCCATTCTGCATGCCTCCTCAATGACATGCATGATCTTCTTGCTATGGTTGGTCACCTCAGTCTCAGCGGTGATGGAAACATTTCTCTATAGGGCCATTTGTTCATTATTGATTCGCTATTCACTGATCACCTAGAAGGCACGGTGCTCTCGGGCCCTCATTTTTGCGATTACTCCATCCTACAAGAGGTGGAGTGCTTCACATGGAAGCACTGCCAGGTTCAGACTCCCTTCAAGGCACTAACAGTGGACCTGTCAGCCTCATTGTCTATGGTTAGTGCTCCATCCAGCAGCACTATCACACAGGAAGCCTTCGTGCGCAGCATACCGGTAGCCTTTGAAGTGCCGATGGCTAGGCTAGTTGACACCGTATCAACCTACCATGCTCAATTTTGCAACTCCTGCAACCCAGTCTGGATAGCCCCTAGTATGATCTATTGTTGCTGTTCAAATTGCTACAGGGCCTCTATGGTGACATCTCTGACTATGTCATCGATATCATGTAAGTCACCCTCCATTAATGTGATAGGGTGTAGCAAGGTCTTGTTCACCTTCTATTTTTTTCTGGACCCTCCCTTCTCTAGCTCTCTCAGGCACATAATACGGGTGAATGTCTCCTGAGGGTCCATGCAGTGCTTCTCTATGTCTTCCTTGTCGGTCTCAGGTGAAGGTGACCACACACCTTTGTCACAGCCCCGATCTGTGCCACTTGTCTATTTTCTTTCTTGTTCCGCTTGGGCCTTCTCAGTGGCCTCCTTTTTCCTCTTTTCGACCAACTGTGCCATCTTTAGCTTGGCCTCTTCCTTCTTCCTCTGTGCAACAGACTTGCTTCCACCCACCACCAAGTTTGTGGTAATGCACCACTCCATTGGCCATTGATCAAGCACTGCATCAATGGCATCATCTGTGGCCAGATATGACAAGTCGTGCCACTTCTGCACAGGATCCTTCCGGTAGATACTTCATGGAAATCAGATTTAAACTTGGCATAGCTCTGTAAGTTAGCATACACCATGGGTGACAATTGTAGCTTGTGATTGATGGCCATACTGATATTCATTTCCATCAAGATCCAGAAGATCTTTCTATCTCGAACTCGTTCTGCATCCTTGGTTGCACACAATGAAGTGTACTTCACTTCTTTAGGGAGGTCTGGCGTGACCGAAGGGAACTGGCTCTCCTTTAGTAGCTCCCACACTACCAACACAATCGACAACAAGAGCCACATGTAGTGGAATGTCTTTCTTTTCTCTTGTGCTTTGCGACAGTTCGCCAGGAACTCTCCGTGAAGGTAGTCCAACCAGTTAAACTAGACTCCTTTCATGCATTGCTATGCAAGCATGATGACAGGCGTCGACACTTCATCAGTGTGACACTTCTACATCACCTTCCCTCCAAGGATCAGTGTTGCTACCTTCACAGCGGGGTCATAGATGCTGGGGATAGCGTACCCATGTGACTCCTTCACCAGCTTGAATTTCTCCTTCATTGACTCTGCGAGCACCTGTTCGCCACCCTTGCCGCCAAAGACCATCACCAGATTATCACCTATATACGACAGGTGCATTATGCGGTGAATCAACATATCTATGATGGGTATCAGCTCCTCTAGCCACAGACACTCATCATGCACCAAGCACAACAATTGCTTGATGACCAAAACTGTCACTGGGGTGTGGTTATAGTGTAGCACCTAGAGTAGGTTCAACAATCCTGCCTTATCTACCCCCTTGAGCCACCTCTATGGCTCCAAGGTGGTCATTCCCGTATTTGTGTCTATGATGCAGTGCATCAACTTCTTGGTTGCTAGGTGTGGGAACTTATCGTGGTCTGCCAAATCCTAATATTCAAGTTTCAATATCGGCACTTGTGCAACACACAGACTGTTGAAGGAAATTTAGTCCGGTAGCAGAGGGGCTTGCAGGGGAGTCTTACTCTCATCAATTTCCTTTGGGACATTTGATTTAGGTTTGTGTGGAGGGACATACTCTGAAAACCATGTAATAGGGTCTGCACCATGGGCTTCAACCTCCTCTACTTCCATTCCTACATCCTCATTGTCCAGCGAGATGTCTTTGATATCTTCCTCCTTTGCTTCTAGTTTTATATCCTTGTCTTTCTCCTGTGTAGTGGGCTTTGGTGGGTTTCGCCTTGGCAAGGCATCGACCAGTATGGCAGGCTGCTTCCCCTTCTTGTCCTTCATATCTCCTTGGTTAGGGTTGGCTTTGGTTTTGGTGTTCTCGGTGACTTAGGGATCTCTGCCAATACTTCGACAACCTTTGGGGCAACTTCTTCGACCTCCATATAAATTTCCTTCACATTCTCCTTGGCTACCACTTCTTCGGTGTCCATAGATTTTTTGCATGTCGAAATGATGCTATTCACTAATTCCAGTGTCTCCTTTGACAATTGTTCAAACACCGAACTCGCTATCAGATCTTGAAATTATTCATGGTTCATGTGCACTTGAGAGTGCAACAAATCAATTATCAAAATGCCAAGTGTTTTTCATTGGGAAACCTCTTGTAATTTATAGGGAATTTCAAATTCAAATCCGACCATTCCCCCTAAAATTGGTTCATTAAGGCTAGATTGGCGGTAGATATTCAAGGATCTAAGCCATAAATTCCATCTTAAATGTTGGCCACTAGCTCCATTTTGCCTCACTTTTGTCATATTTTCATGAAAAGTGACTTTAACAGTCACTTTAAGGCCGACCTAAGTGGTTTCTACCTGGTTAGCACAACTCCCTCTGCGCTATCGCAGACCTAGTGACACTTCCTTGCTTTGCACCATCTTCCAATCCCGCAGATCCCCAACTCGGGTAGTGTAGTTTATAGGCCTGCGTCTCCTTTCAATTGGCTGGAGCACTAAGACTATGCTACCTTCATTTAGTCACATGGCCAGATCTCTAGTGTATGGCTTCAAGCGACTACCATTCACCTCTTTGGGGAAGGGTTTTCCATCTAATTTGACCAGCTGTACCACTCCTCCATTGATAATCTACTTAATAACCTAGGGCTTGTTGGGCATGGAATCCCCCCAAGGCATGTTTTGGGGCTCAAAGCCTAAGTTTTGACTGAATATTGTTGTAAAAGCTCTGCGCATTGCGAGTGCGGGGCACGAAAGTATGATAGAATCAAAAGTTTGTTCGCCCTAGTTTTGTAATGTAATTTCGGCTAGATAGACCTACCCATGGTTCGTGGAGCATGGGATTGTATAAATAGAGTGAGGCTCTAAGTGTAAAAGTGAAAAAGAAGGAAGAAGTAGGAAAAGTCTAAGAGATTAAGTCTCAAGTTGAAGGGTGTCTGTGGGTCGTAGAGTAGGAAAAGGCTCTGTAGATGAGTGCATAGAG
>APFE030600168.1:0-12166 GCA_000404065.3 Pinus taeda | reverse complement strand
GCAACTTTTAAATGTCAGCCCGGGGCTCGTAAGCTGATGAAGTGAGGTGTACTGTATGTACTTAGGCAACTATTTCTTAAGCTTTTGTCGTTTTTAACTTTTTAAGTTTGTTTTCAAATATATCTTTCCTAATGTGATGTGATGGCAATGAAATAAAGCGAGTGAAGTGTGTGAGATTGTGATGAGCTTTTTATTACTTTGAACAAAAACTAAAATGAAATCAACTTTGAAAGGAAAATAAAGGCATCAAATAAAAGACTAATGACATTGGCCCAGTATCTCTGCTGCTGCAAGAAAATGAAGATGAAATCTATGTCAACTCTAGCTAAAAATAAAACTAAGTAATGTGAAACTAAAGTAAATCTACATAAAAGAAAGACTAGTCACAAATACTTTAACTTCTTCTTAACTTCTTGTCTTTTAACTGAATATATCATGTAAGAGACAATTAAAAATAAGCCAAGCAATTGTGAGTTCTTGAACAACTAAACCAAGTTGTGCTAAGTGATATTTTGGTCCTCAATGAAGATATTAATTAGGAAGAAGGAACCATCAATAGATAAACAACTTGATGTCTAAAAGCAAAAAGCAACTATGCAAATTAACTAAATGATAGTAAAGAAATAAAGGCTGCAAAACAAGGAAGGTCAACAACATAGACAAGATGATCACAAGGGTCACTAGTTATGCAAAAGAAAAGAAAGAAATTGTCTCGGGCACGCCTAAGAAACCTTCATAACACACTGATCAGTCATGGAAAAGTGCAGAAATATAAACAAGCAGAATTCAAAATGTATATACAGCTATCAAAACACAGCAATAAAAGGCATTATATACATAAAACGAAAGAAAGAAATGCAGGAAATTAAAAATATTGTACAGGCCTTTAGTAAACAGGGGCCCTCTGCCTACTCCAGCCGGTTCAAAGATCAATTACACGCTTGAATGGGAAAACAGTCTTCTCATATATTATGCATGAAATAGAAAATGCAGTGGGAGTTCAAAATTACATTACATATCAACAGCTAACAACTAACTATCCAGCGTTCAAAAGACGCTTTATTTATAACTGGGGAAAGTGAACTAACTTAAAGGAAACTAAGCAATTCGAGCAGCTGTGCAAAAACACGTAGTCTTGCTGCGTCCTCGGATTTAGGCAACGGTCGTTGTGGGTATTCAATCCGATGTTGGATTATGTTTTCCACTATCTTCATAACTGAGGATGATGTCACTTGTTCTTCACGTGCTCTAAAACAGAACACGCAGAGCCATGCCACCGCCAATGACCTCTGTTGACCATAGTTGCCTCCTCGTTGACCACAGGTTTTGATGACTGGTTTGGGTGATCTGGAGGGACACACACCATGTCCTTGGTTCTACGAACATGCCCATGTGGCTCTTCTTCCCGGAGGACACCTGGAACATATCATTTAATAAAACAGCTGCAGAATCCGGGGTTGGCTGCGGAAACCGGGATCAACTGCGGAAAACCCTCTGTGAGCTGCGGAAACGCAACACTTTGAACCAAAATTCTAAACCAAACACAGTCATTAGCATAATTAGCAAACCATGTAAAAAGTCCTAAAATACAATGCTTTGAGAAATTTGATGGAGGGAATGAGTGGCAAAAGAAGGAAATGAATAGGAAAAAGAGGCTGAGAGGATGTGTAAAGAAGTGTAGGTTTGAGGCTGAACAAGTTGCATGATGGATTCCATTTCTCAAGAAATTTCAAAGGTATGATGATGCCATAGTAATGGCTTTCACCTAGGGATGTGATGGTAAAATAGCTTGAATTTTTCATTTGGTAATGGAAGTAATGGAGGATTTAGTGGCTCAACCCATGGGGCTCTCTCAGCGACGCGAACATTGGTTAAAAAATAAACAAGTGGAGAAGGGAACCTAGAATTGTTTCATCAATTCTTCAGAGTTAGAGCCAAATTAGAAGCGAGGAGTTTCGTGCTGGTACATTGTGAAAAAATGGTGGAACTTACTCTTTGTTTTATAAAAGGTTGTGTTGGGTCGCAAATTCATCATCATTTTGTAACCATTTTCTTCATTCACACTCATCCTCTTGATAAAATTGACTAAGTCTTGCACTCATTAATCACTCCATTAACGATGTTTTTCGCAAAAACACAATTATAAGTTTGTGTATGCTTTAGTGGCTGATTAATATTACTTTTCCTTCAATTTTAATAGATTAAAAAATATTATAGTTTATCTTTCTTATAATGGTAGTTTTCATAGTTTCCTACAATCAAAGGTTGATTTCCCTCTATTGAATCGAAGGTTGTTATACTTGCGCAACTCAAGGAGAAATTTTGATACATGGATTTTGTTACTAGATCCATAAATATGGTTTTATATCATTCACAACTTGCCTAGGTCACATGTGAAATCCTCTAGGTCATGGTCAAGCTTCGGTCAAAAGCGCCAAAATTTCTGAATAGTCAACTCCTACCTCAATTTATGAGGAGAAGAAGAGGAATCACAAAAATATCAAACATGGGTTTTGCACAGAGACTCGCGAGTAGAATCCTCAAAAAGTGAATGAATTAGGAGATATTGAAGCATTTGTAAGACTTTCAAACCCATATTTTCTATGTATCCAATTTTCCAAAATTGCAAAAGTTGTTTGAACAAATTCTTCATTTGGGGATTTGGTTCCATCATTTTTTATTGATAATCTATGTATAAATAAATCCTCATGAAGGGAGGGAGTTGATAGTTAATTACTATTTTGTATGTTTATTCTAACAAAAGACCATTATCTATAAAAAGTGTGAAGTTGTTTGAATACAAAAGACTCTTTGTGTTCTATGTTATAGCATTACTGTAAGTTTTTGAGTGTTTGTTACAGCATGTTCTAGGAGGGCCCCTGGTACATGTCGTTTATTTAGTCTTAATTGTCTTGATGTTGATTTTTCTTATTTAAA
Organism: Pinus taeda; assembly: GCA_000404065.3. Classification (NCBI taxonomy): domain Eukaryota; kingdom Viridiplantae; phylum Streptophyta; class Pinopsida; order Pinales; family Pinaceae; genus Pinus; species Pinus taeda. The sequence goes on along the minus strand of APFE030600168.1, from coordinate 9,229 downwards.
TTCATTTTGTTAATCAAATTTATCAATTAAAATGTAATCTACAATTTTATGTAACTATTGCTCTATTTTCCTTAATAGTATGTTTTCCCTCCAATAAATTCATTCAATTTCATGTACGTGATAGTTTTGAAAATAGAATGTTGGTTAGTGAGTAATATCATTTTATACCAATGTGGGAGACTGGAGTGGGAGGGACAATTTTGAGTCTCGATGAAAAAAATGTCTTTCAATTTTCTTGGGGACGTGGAATAGCCACCAACAATCTAGCGAAATTTCTAGCCCTATGGAAGGGATTGGAGATTTGCCAAGGATTGTAAAATATCCATATTAAATGTCTTTGCAGACGCTATTCTCGTCATTCGGTAGTTTAAAAAGTCCAACAAGGCCATTGGTAGTGACTCTGCGACCTTAAGTCAAATAATTTTTGCCTCAATCTCCCATTTTGAACAGGTAAATCTCCACCATGTTTAGACACCTAATCTCAAATGCCAACAAGCTAGCCAAAAAGGGTGTCACCATCAACCAAGGAGAAATATAATTAAATCGGAGATGGGACTTATTGCCAATTAGCATCGCTCCTTTGCACTGGTAAATTTTCAAAGAATATTTGGTTCTTATTATTGCGGGGTGGCTCATGCCAGAGATTTGATTTTCTCTATATATTAGTCCTTCTAGGTATTCAACTCCCATCATGAGATCCTTTGAGTTGTCTCGTTGGAATGAGGTTTCCAAAGTGATTATTTTTTCTTAGAACTGTAGAGATACGAGCTGAAAATTCAAAATGGCAGGAAAATGAGATCCTCAAGAAAACAACGAGGTGTCAACTATGATCAACAGGCTACTGGATGCCTCTAAGGCTCTTCATGTCTCTATTCAAAGGCTTGAATACATGGTTGAGAGAAAAAGGTGCTCCTTTCATCTCTTCTTAGAGGCTAAATCGCTCTCCCATCATGTTGAAACGGAGGACTCCCTACATGGTATGAAGGAGAAAATCCACCTTGTTAGCACTCACGTGGCTGTGTTGGAAGTCTCTCCATCCACTGGAGCAAGAGTGTTACATGGAAGTTTTGGTTTTGGGACTCTTGCATATTGCAAAAGGACTCATCGCCCTAGAGGACCCGATGAGGGTGGTCGTAGCACCGAGTGAATTCCTACCTTTTGTCCTGGAGACAATTTTGGTTATGTGGTTGGTTCCAGTCATTTCCACTTGTTAGCTATGTTTTTTGTAAATGCATACTTCTGCTTGCAACTTTTGCATAATATATAGTAGTTATATTTTTTTGTATGAACTAGTTTGCCATCCCTAGGGCTAGTAAACTCTCTGTTTACTATTATGAAGATATGTTTTCTATATTAGATACTATATGTAAGGGTTTTGGGCCCTCTCCCAGCTTGTATTACTATAAATATCCCTGCTCGTTTTGTTTAAAAAAATAAATATTATTTTATGCGAATAACTTGTGGTTTAAAGTTATATTTAGTGATTATTTATCTTAATTTACTTTGTTTTAAATCATGATTAGAACATTGGACTGAGGTTTAGCATAGATTATTTTTCATTACAAGTGTTAAGTTCTCTGCAATTATTTTGAGTGCATTTGCTTTTTACCTTCAAAACACTGATTTATAACTTAATATTCTTCATTAGACTTTATAAACCCAATTGACTGAAGGAAAAAAAAAATTAGAAAGAAGCACCCAGTGTGATTGCGTGGTATGTTCATTTGTATATGTAGTTCTACCATACCAAGGTCAATATTTGAGTTAAAATTCATTGAAAATGGTCTTTAGCATAATCAATTATGGAAATTACCTATCTTGAGTTACATTTTCTTTTCCATAGGAACCCTCGACAACTAATTTTGCATATATAATGTTTTCACTTCATAAGTTTACCTACCTTGGGTTGAAAAATAAATGTTAAGAAATATAGCCAACTATATGACTTGACAGGTGGTGACTTGTGAAGGTAGATATGCCTTCACCTTTATTTATCATATCTGTTTGTTTCTGCACTTTGAAGTCAGTGAATGTATCAATTTTCCTTATTTTCTTTGTAAGAGCATGGGACACATGGCAAAGGGTGTCCAATGAAACCCTAGGAAAGTTAAGCATAACATGTATCACCACGACTTCATTAGGATTTTAATCATGGATGAATTGAGAAAGAGGGAAGATAACTAAGATGCTTTCATCTCTAGAAATTAGTTTGGAAACCCCATTCCAATACCACAAGAAGCACTAGAAAGGTTTACTGACAATGAAGCTAAGGAAATTGGTGACAAAGACAAAGAGAATCCTAAAGATGATGACAGAGATGGAGGATACAATGCTCCATGAGATGAATACTTTGATCCTTGCAGATAGGATCCCAAGAAGGTGAAGAAATTAAATCAACAACCTTTCATTACCTTGACAAGATTGACTAGAAGTATGGTGAAAAGGAGGGTGCCTACACAAACAAAGGTTGCTCCCTTGCCTTCTCATGCCCCTTGTATATCGCTTATATATTCCCCTAATAATTCAACCCCTTTATCTTCTTGTGAACCCTATAAACCATCCCATCTTCATGCTTTAAATAAATCAACTACTTTTCCTTCATATGAGTCGTGTGCATCTCCCTCTCCTCACTACCCTAATGAACCAACATACTACTGCCATTTTTTCTCTTCTGCTCAAACTACTATTGATAAACCTATCAAGAGAAAGGGATTAGTGGCCTTTCTGCCTAAAAGGCTAAGAACAAAATCCTATAACGATTTTGTGAGTCCATCAATTCTAGATGCTACTAATTTATATCCTACTATGTCCTCTATTATGCCAAATGCACTTGCAACTCAGGAGCTAAGGAGGAAAATAAGAAAATTAAAAAGCTCCAAATTAAGGTTGAAGAGCTTAAGATTCTTGATAGACATGTTGAGAATTAAAATTTTATCTTGAAGACCAAGAACATAGAGTTGCGGAAAGAATTTTCCAAGCTATCCAAGGAGAATAATAAGTATCTTAAATTGGCCAGAAAATGGTACACATAGAACTTACACATTCATATATGAAACAAGGCTTTACAAAAAAATCTCAAGGCTGCATAGAGGATAGGTGGGGCTAGTGTCAATATCAACATTGATAGACCATAGGGCCACATTTTTTTACTATTTTTTTCAAAATGAACACCTTATACAAATTCGGCTATATCAACAACAGTGTTTTTTTGTGAAGAACACACAAGGTATTTGGCCTAGGGAAATATCAAGGCTCATAATTGATAATATCACCATTGTTGGTTGACCATTTTGGACCCCTTTAAACCCTCATTTTGCCCATATACAATCATCTTTTCTGTATGTTAAAGGAAAAGGTGATTTAAAGGTAAATCATTATTTATTATTAGACATCTATAGTTCTAAATTAATTTAAATAGATAATATTGATTAGGGCCACATATGAAGGTTATGAAACGAGTATTGTAACCCATGTAGGTTCCTGCAACCACACCCCATGGTTGGAATACGTGTGCACCCTTAAATTCAAAACAAGCACATGGGTATTTCTCCATGGTTGCAATACGTGTGCACCCTTAAATTCAAAACAAGCACATGGGTATTTTTGGCGACCCTTGTTTCCACCCCTATAGAGTATTTAATAAGTGCTAAGTACCTGTGACAAGACATTCGTGCATGAAACCCATACATATCCATGGACATTCGGACAACTCGATCACTCTACCTCCGGCTAGCTCTAGTATTCAATGTAATTAATGCAGATATTAGACAGCCCAATCCCAGCACTCCTTCCTACCATATTTCAAACTCAGCGAGCAGGAAATTTCAAAAATTGAAATGAAATATGGGAGGGACTGTATGAAAATTCAAAAATCCGTAGGATCACTTCTCATATTATCTTTCAAAGAGTCGAAATGTACTGTGTGGCTTGGGTTAACTTCGCGAACATCAACAGCTGTTGTACGTCCCCAAAATATGTGTTTCCAAACCGAACGAGCCACACGACAAAATATGTGTTTGTGTTGGAAACAGTGTGTATTTTATTTCAATTTACTATTGTGAAATGAACTTTGCCAATCCGAGTCCATCGGTTCTTCTGTGGACTATGATTACCAGAAACCTTTCAGGATCTGTGAAGTCTTCAGATTCCTAGGAGTCGTTGCTGTAGTTTCTGGGTATTCTCATACCCAGTTCCGATCACGATTGAAAGTGTTAACGTGGAATCTAAAGAAGACGCATACCTCAGCCTGGACTCTCCCACCAGGTGTGGATTGTCTCCTAATGGCCATCATTACTCTGGAGAAAAGAAGAAACGAATCAGACATTTCTCAACAATGTTTCCCTGCTCAAAATTTGGTGATATCTTATTTATAATTTGTGACTGTTCTCAACAAGTAATTTTTGAAACGATTCTTGAAAGTGAAGCTTTTCGGCTGACTCTGAAAGATATAATTTATCTATAATTTTTTTACTCCTTAACCATACTCTGAACACTTCAGAAAATCCCAAAATAGTCCTCTTACTTTGTAGGTAGATACATTTAATAAAATTTTGTGACTTTCGGTATGTATGAGATAAAGGTAAAAAAAACTATGGAATTAATAAATGGTAGAATCTTAAATTAGTTGCTCTTATTCATGTGATCAGGTTGTAAGGACAACTACAATATCTTTTAGTTACAATTTATTTTACAATTATAATTTATTGAAAAAATTAAGTAGCATAAATAAATGTTAAGAGTTTTTTTAAATTATAAAGTATGCATAGTAAATTTTAGGAGTTATTATATATATATATATATATATATATAATATATATATATAATAAATATTTTTAAATCATTATATCAAAATCATGATGTTTTATATTTTATAAGTTAATATAAAAGGTTTCTATTAAATATATAAATAATTTTATATGGATAGCATGAGAAGTGGAAGGGTTGATTATTAAAACTAGAGTTTCAATATTAACATTAGTCACATCCATACTCTATGAGTAGAGCTAAAAATTTATAATCAATCCATACTCCATGAACAGAGCTAAAAAGTTATAACCAATAGATGATAACGAATAACTAGTGAAACTCCAATGCCATGAAGATACTGCCCCACTAGAAATAAAGATGAGACACTATCTTATACCAAATATACTTATTACTAATATAATTATAATATAATTGTCACTAACTCATCATTTCTATAGATTTTTATATTATTGGATCATATCCCATTTTATGTTCTAATATCATATCATTTTTCCACTTTAACTTGTTCCCATTATCAATATACCCCTATAAGGTAAAGTGTTTGACAATAAAGTCCTAATATTCAAAATTATTTAATTTAGTAATTTATTTTTTTATAATAATTATGATTTGTGATTAGAAAATTTAAAACTTTATTTTATAATTTAAAATATTATTTTATTTATTTTTTTTATAATAAGTTTTTATACATTTACATATGCCATGCTAATCATTTCAATATGATATTTATGGTTTTAAATTATTAAAAATAATAAATAATTAGGTTCTTTACTTGAATCCATAGTAATTAGTTTATAATTCACAAAAGTTAAGCATAAGAATCATTGTAACTATTAAACCTCTTATTAAAATATAAGTCAAATGTCAAAATGTCTATCATACTACTTTTTTATAATATAACTTCCATAATAAAGGATGTTCATAAAATCATGGAAATTAATTTCCTTACATCATAATACAAAAGAAACCACCCTTCTCATCCACAGCAAAGAAATCCATGTTGTGAAACCACTTACCCTCTTGCACAAGTTTGCATGTAATCATTAAAATTTGTAATCCAAAGGATTTTATTAACTAATCCAACAACAACTAAGCATATATAAGAATCTTACTTATAAGTTGGGTATAGATGAAACTACAATATAATCTCCTCTTTGCTTGTAAAGGTTTTGATACATATAATGCACCATAAAACGTCTAAAATACAACATTCAACCTTGCCTCACCAATGTGAGAGTCCTCGATTAAGATCCCTATATTAGCACCCTAAAATTAACTTCAACTTCCAATTTATTACTGCTTGTTACAATCATCCTTACAATATCCCATCGTCTTATGCATACCACTCAATCCACATAACAAACTCATTAAAGAAGAGGATTGCCACTTGCTTGTCGTAATTTTTGTCTCATAATCAATAGTGACCTTCATTTTGTCAGTATATGTATTTATTCTAGAAGTTTTCCTCATCTTCTTTAAGCATCAAAATCATATGCATAAGCATACATCCAAAAAGACATATAACCTATATGTAACTACTCTAAACTAGTAATTCCATATTGTGTCATTTATAAGCACCCCTCCTAGCTACTTTATAACCTCCTAATGGCTAAATGCACATAGCCTTTAACCTAAGGTGGTTTCCCCTTTTTTCTCATGGAATTTCAGAACTCTAGACCTTCCTACCATGACTAATATTCCACAGTTCCCCCTAGGCTTAAGCATCATTTCAATCTAGTGTCACCATAAGACTTCTAAATTTTCTTCTAATATTCCATGACACCAGCTTGAATAGCACATTATTATTTTTAGCCCTTTATATGGTGATTCTTATCTTTCTCCCTTTCCAATGAAAATCACACTATTAACCTATAATTTCTAGTGCACTACCTATTTGAGGGATACCTCAAGTGTACTTGGTTATTCTTTGTTTGAAATTTTGTTATCATTATCATGTGGAACCCTTCCTATTACACCTAAGTTAATTCATCATGATTAATCTACAAATTTTTTATCATGATTATCCATGACTATTACTTGAATATTCCATCATTATTATTATTCCGTCGAGATTTATCTAAGATTTCCTACCATGGTTATCACACCATGACCTTTTTATGGTTCCTTGTCATGATTTTCCAACAAATATCTTCCATGATTACTAAGATGATGATTCCATCATGATTATCCCATAATAATTATTCCATTATTGTAACATGATTACCTATCATGATATCCCATCATGACTATTCCAAATTATGCCATCATGATTATCTTACCTATTTCATGAAAGGGTTTTGCTTCCTTTTATATCATCTCATTTGTAATTTAAAGGTCACAGTTCTTAATTTCCTTCTTCACATAGGGATTCTATAACATAATCTATGATTACTATAACCATGTAGATATTTCTCTAATTAAATAGGAATAAATAATTCCCCACTTTCCCCACCCCCCCACCCCCGCCCCCCCCCCCCCCCCCCCCTCTCTGCCTTATGTGGCTTCATTTATGGAAAGTAAGTGAACATAGAAGAGTGCTTCATCAATTTAGCTATTTTTGTGACTATATTTTTAAGCATCTCACCCCTTCCAAGTAATATTATCTTGCCAAAAACATCATTAGATTTTAAAATAAGTAATTTGCTAATAAGCTTACCTATTGTTGGAGTTTAGATTTTGTGACCTCAGTGAGGACTTGGAGGTTGGAACCATGAGTTCTATTAAAATAAATCTCTTCATAAACCATCCTCATCAAAATTATGCATAATAATCTTTAATTTGTTAAAAATAAAGGAAAATGAGTATTTCTTAATCACTAAATCATAAGTATGATATGATATTTTATGAGATATTGTAGTGAATGGAGTATTAAGAGGAAGGAAAAAGGATGAAATAGATGTATAGAGATGATAACAATGGTAACAAATCAACGAACCAACAAGTGGAAACTATGATTCTTGTTTATACAATAATAAGGCTTCCTAATAGACATCCTTCCTTCCATTGGTCCAATTAGTTTATGGAGGTTTGAAGAGAAGAGGATTAGTGAATATAAGACCATTTAAGAGAATTAAACCACAAGGATAATGAGCGTGGAGATATCAAATCACTCTAAAGGTATGGATTTTGTGGATGTATATATTTTTTTATTGTTAATGGAACCTCATCTCTACCACCTCCATTTATTTATTTTGACCCGCTGTTAGTATTTGAATGCCACAAGCCTCACAACAATAGGACTAATCCATAAACTAATAAATAGGTCATAAACCAATACCATATGTAGAAAATGAGTCATGCATGGACCAATACTTTGGAAAACTTTGTGCAAATAGGCATTAAACACATAACCTGTACCAATTCCCAGAAGGAACCATTAATGCCTGCATATCGTCCCATTTGTTTTGCACTAGTGAGATTAAAAATCCCAAAATATTCTATGGTGAACTTCTTAAAGAGTGTCATCGTGCCTCGTGTTGAATGATATATGTGAGGTGACTACCTAAGTGCCCAAGTGATGAAAGATAATGCAACCAAGTTTCATAGTCAAATAAACTATGGAATATAAACACCACCCACAAAATTTTCCAAAGATAAAAATAGAAAGATAGGAGAAGGAAAGGAAATAGAATAGCCTATTGGCCACAATTTCCCCACCCAACGCAACCAAAAAATAAGACTAATAAACCACCAGGCTAACACTCCTCTTATATTATGATAGAATTCATGATAAAGAAGAAAAAACACTACTCAGAGAGGGTGGAAGGAAGGAGCATAAATCTCAAACAGAAACCAAGGAGAATGAATTAACACATAACACAAAGTTTTACCAAGATGTGGAATTGGAAAGTCATACCTAGAATAATAGGCAAATGAGAGTGAAAATTGAAAAATAAATGACCACCAACCTCGCTCGAGTGCCACATAGAGCACCTTATAAAAATCCAAAATAACTACAATAGTAGAAAGTGGAGGATAGACACATTAATACTAGATAACTCTTAAAGCCACAATGTTTAGAGGAGAGAACTAGTTGCAGTTTGATGAAGACCCAGTTGGGGAGTTAACACCTATACATCGCAAGAACCTTCATAAATGTTATATACTCCTGGCTAAATCAACCTTGTCACCAGTGAGACTAACTCGTCCTCCACCACCTGCTTCCCTCTATTTGCAACCAGAGATCCAACATTCCTTTGTTAAGGATTTAACATCCTAGGCAGAGTGATAACCACTTTTACCATCACATGAATAAATTGATCTCTCTCTCTATCCAGAGTAAGGCGTTGTCTCCTTCCCATTAGAATTAATAGATTTTGCACCATGTCCATCATCCTATTAGTTTGGTTGAATTTAACTTCACCTGGGGTAGGTAGCCACATCCCTGGGATCATTTTCCAAGTCGAGCAGTGATATCCCACCCCCTTGCCTCATTAGTGAACCCATATGAGGAAATTAATTA
>APFE030600163.1:0-27768 GCA_000404065.3 Pinus taeda | reverse complement strand
TGGCTTGTGATTTGATTTTAAGTCCCACAACTGATCCCCAATCAAAACTTCCTCCACTTTCTCGCACAAACCATGCGAGCAAATTACATAATCTACTACACTTGCTCCATTGTAAATATTACAAGTGAAATTACCAAACTTTGCCCATCTAGTTAGGCCATTACAAATGACTAAATCAAAGGCCCCACATGGAGTAAGCAATTATTCACCAAAGAGATTGCAACCCTTGTCCTTTGAAATTCTTTCCCACTGATGATTACTCTCTTCTGTAAGCCAAATTGGGTCGCAATCTTCTTTACAACAAAGAATGCTAGCTTTCTCACTTGCAATCCTAGCATTAAAGGGCTTCACCTAGCTGAGAATATGTTGCAATATCCGCTTTTAAGGCTGCAAATGGATCTTTGTGGTCAAGCCCTCTACCTTTGTATATTTTTGAAACTTGCGGCGCAAAATAACATGCTGCAATTCTGATGTGGTTTCCATTTTCTGATATTTTAAACCAAATGAATTGCTTATTTGAGTCTTCTTTTTCTAACTGAATGAGACAACCTTCTTTCTCCCTCACTAAAACCATGCTACCCCCGTTTCCTTTGCCATTCCCTGTTGCCTTGTTCCACACTGCCATCTTCCAATGTCCTTCAAACAGAGGTGTCTTGCACCCTTCATGCTCGTGTGTTTCTATGAGGCAAATTATGTCTTTCTCTTCCGCAATAGGCCCTAACCCAAGTCCTTGTCTCCATGGGTAACCTCTGCAGTTCCAACAAACTAATCTTAAGGAAACTTGAGTATGACTTGATTGCTATTTATTTTGACATGCAAGACTCACATTTGAGTCTTTGTCCTTGTTTTCCCATACTGACCTTGCTTCTTGATTTCCTGTTGAAGAGTTTGTTGCCTCTTCTTTATTATTTATATAAAATAATTTAAAAGCATGGTTGTTCAAACATAATTTTATTTACATGCTAAATAATGTTTACCTCCTCATTTCATGAGGTACCCGATGATGACCATCTTCCACCTGCTCGTACAGTAATACTTGAAGCCATCAACCATAACCAACCTTGGGCCTATTTTGATAGATTCGCCCAAGAACAAGGATGTGGGGGCGAGGGGGGAATTTATTTCACCTATCAGACAACCATTTTTTTGTATCTATTTGGGTTTGGGTGCTCATACAAATAATTTTGCAGAGCTCATCTCGCTTAGACATTTATTACATTTTGCCTTGGCACATGATTGTAGATAATTACAGTTTTCGGGGATTCTAAAATCATCATAAATTGGTTCAAAAACACAACTACATGTCATGTGCATTCTCTCAAAAACATTTTGGATGGTTCCATGCAATTAAAATCACAATTTGAACATATTTCTTGTCTACACATTTACAGGGAGCCCAATCAAGTTACAGATCAACTATCCAAGGAGGCCTCAAACCAACCCAAAGATCTATGGTTAATTCAAGAACAGAGGGAGGCATAGTTTTTTTAGTATTACCACAAGCCTTACATTGATAAGCTACAACAGAGGGCTGATAGGCCCTAATTTCTCAGTGTTTTTTGTAGTACATATAAGCTATCTATGCACTATATATTTTTGTATTTTTGTATAAACTTATACTAAACAGTGACTGTATACCCTCTGTGGGTAGCTTATGTACAAACCTATATATTTGAAGGCTATGGCCACAACATACAGCATATGCCTACAAGCATATACAACATGTAATTCTCCAAAATAATAGACAATTACACTTTTTCCCCGGGGAAAAAAAGGTTTACCTTCTCACTTATTTTAAATATTTAAACAAATATTTAAAATATTATGCCTTCCTCATAAATCACAATGGTACGTAATCAGGCCATGTCAATTCAAATAATCATGCTTTATACAATACAAGATTTATTAATCACTGCATATTGTGCATCAATCAAATCACAAATTATAATTAATTTTTTTTTGTATAGGTTTTGCCATCATTACATAATAAGAGGTAAAATATTTCAACCAATAATATAATAATAATAATAATAATAATTAAAAATAATAAATTCCATTTTATAATGTTAAACTTTGGAGAAACTTTAAATTTTTTAGTCAAAAGGAAACTAATAGCAAGTCAACAAAAATTTGAATACGTTATATCCTACCAACGACAGGTATAATAAAAAAGTGATTGCCCAACACATCCGATATCAATTTACAATTATTCAATCAATTGTATTTAGGTGTGTGCTTTGTGCTATTGACGTTATGACAAGGATGTCTCAGAGGACAACAGGGTATTCACTAAGATAGATTGGGTTTGGCGTTGCTAATTACATCTACGAGGCTTAGTAGTATATGCTTTGTTTTCGTGAGACTTTGAACTCATGCAACAAAACAATGGAAAACATTACAACCTCCATATTCCATTTGTTTACCCTTGAGAACAATGCAAACATTACCTTTCCATCATTTTGAGGTTGGCTATTTTGTTGGAGGCTCAACTTTCCTAGGGATATTTAGAATATCGCGATTTATATGTGTGTATATAATCTTTAATGTCATTTTATATCTCAATCGTACAACTATGTTGTTATTAAAAATATGATTGGTTGGGACTCTATTAAGGTCTAGTCAAATGCGGTGTTTGTCGATAAATGATTTGATTGCCCCACCAAATTCTCCTATAATAGCAAGCCAATTGTAGATAGTGATTCCATGAGGCAATGCATGGCTATGAGACAAATATATCAATAAATGTTAAACATAGGACCTGCAAATATAGCAACCTTGAGTGTGATAAGCCAATGCACCAACTGTTCATCAAAATTTTGACTTTGCTTGATGCTCTAATAACTCTTTTTTTTCATCTCGTGTTTGCAAATTATCTATGCTAACAAATCTGAATTAGGTAAGTCACATGAAATGTACATCTAAAATCCCAATTTCCATAAGCTTAAATTGGTTTGCTAGAATTAAACAAAGGGAGGATGACTAATTTTCTGACATGTTACCCTCATACACTAGGGCCTCCTGCTATTGTATTAGGGTTCTCTAGATAGGTAGTTACAATGGCCCTCTTCTAATGATATGAATGATTTGAGGACATAAGAGTTTACAAAAACCCTTATATAGATAGATGTTCTACCTAGAACGATACTTCATTCTTATTATCACCTTTAATTTTTCATATGGATGCCATTACATTAAGGTAATTATTGTTTTCCTATTTTGGATAGGGAAAATGATTTTTCATCATATAAAAATATTTTCTATTATATCACTAGTTTCCTTGGTTGGTAGGCGGGCCTAAGATTTGCTTTTTTGCTTCTTGAATTCTTTGTACTTGTTGTGAGCTCACCGTATCTCCTTTCTTTCTTAGAGGCTTGGAGACATTGGTCAAACATTCTTTCTTTCTCCAAAATTAAATGGAAAGGGGTTGAATGTTGGTGATAACATTTTGGAATTGATGGAGAGGAGAAAGTAGCAATCAAAATAAAGGAAAAAAGAACAAGTAGGATATTCAGGAATTACAAGATGTAAATTTTGTTATTTGTATTTTTATTATTCTAAATTGTTTTTGTTCCTTTTTTCTATAAATGTATAAATACTCTTGCATTGGTAATTTATATTATTTTTTTTATATTAATACGTTTTTTTCTTCTCAAAATTATTTTTTTCAAAACTTCAACTTAAAAACTGTGTGATACAAGAAACCACATTTTATCATAAAGTACCAAATAATTTTTTTGGTCAAAAGACACTTATAATAAAGTGTCATTTAACCTAAATATAAGAAAAGCATGTAGCTCGTGCTCAGATGTATGCGACATTGTACGCTCGACCTAATATCAAAATGACAAATCATGGAGCACAATTGCACAATTTCAAGTGGTAGTCAAAAGAGGCTTCCAACATTTGAAAGAAATAATAAATTATGGAATATGATATAATGAAACTATGGGGTATTTCAAGTTACTAAGAAACAAAAAGAACCCCAAGTATCCATAGAATTTTAGAGTTCTTTTAAAATAAATATTGGTGCACTAATGTTTAAAAATATATCAAATCTAAACGTAGATCCCATTAGGTTGTTGGCTAACTTCGCTCATATGATAAGCGACTCTAATAGTTTGTGGGGATGACAAGTCTACTAATGAGGTTATTTCCTGAGTATATTAAAGAGTTTATTGAAGGCCATCAATAACTCCATCGAGGAGTTATGATATATTAATGGTGTCTAATATAAATCATGTTCAAGGTAATTGTTTATAGTTAACAATAATTGATTCACAGTTGTAAGTGTACAAATATTGAAGGAGTTTATGCAATAGATTTTTGAGTTTTAAATTTTATTATTCATCTCATTTTCCTCCTATTTTTAGCATCTAATTTCTTTGTAAGTTTCATGATAGACCAACCATACAATTACTTTAAAACTGAAAATATATAGCCACCTAGATACTCGATTTCAAGAAAATAATGAGTAATTATAAATTTGAAACACCTTGTGAAATGTACAAAGCTATATTTGTGACAATGAATATAGATACAAGGATAAGCAAGCTAGTTGCCCCTTACATAACAATTTTACAAACCAGCTGTCAATGACCCTATTAATAAACCATGTTCAATCATTTTTTTACTGTATCTATAGTTGAGGATAAGAATCATAAGAAATACATAAACAAACTACCAAATTATGACTTACATGATTTTCTATATTAAAGAGACAGACAAAAAAAGGATTACAAACAAATCTCTACCACGATAGGAGATTCACCCCTGTCAATAGTGAAAGCTAGTTTTATCTCTCTAGAATGTACTGAGTCTTCCACTTCATAGGTCCTGTTAAAGCCTCTAAACTTAAATTGGCCTTCATGGTTTGTATGGCTCTTTATGTTTGTTTTCCATTCTTTATTCAAAGAAATGAATCTCTTTCCTGCTTCATTAGGTGTCTGATCCCAATCAACAAGGTGAATGTGTCCATGCTCCTAGGACATGAGTTCCAAAAAACCCCATAACATAATACCTTCCACTGTTGGGTGCGCAAAAGCTTCACGAAGCATAACCTCCAAGTCATTTTCTCTCACAAATTCATTAGTCGAGTAAACATCCATCTCTATAAACCAAATGGGCAGCCTTAAAATAGACATTGTGTTCAAAGCAATGTGTACAATGGAACCAACATGGTATGTAATATGTCCCTGTATCTCTATCCCCCCAACTAGTGCACCTTGTTCCTCAAGAACCACGGTCTGATTAATATACTTCTCTCGATCTATCATGAGAACATCTTCTACATTGTAGTCATTAACAAACAAAGTTGTAGATGTGTCAAGTTGGTGAGCCATTTTGAACATATAAGATCATATATCCTTGCCAAATATATCTTGATATAATCATCCATGAAGCATCTCATTGTTTACATTGTAATGTCAAAATTTACCGCAATATCTTGAAAGCAAATCAGAGATGTGTTTTTGGATGGTTGTATATAGGGCATTCTAATTCAATTCTTTGATCCATTGTTGCACATTGTTAATGTATTCCTAGAAGAAACAATGTCCTTTGGTATGGATACCGTGACACTTTCAAAACCCAAGGAGCTCATTTGAATCCTTGTAATTATAGTTCTCCTTTTGTGATTCCATCCAATACCATTTTAGCTCATTTTGAAAAACAACCTAGTTGGAATTTTTGACAAAGAAGGCAACATAATATTCATTAACAAGATTGCTCCTATTTATGCATAACCCCAAAGGAAAACTATTATATATATTGTAATAATTAAGTAATATAATATTGAATAATTGTTTATTTAATAGGGATGTTGATACCATTTTATATTTTTTATAAGCATTTTTTTAATAGTAAGCATTTTCACTAATTAGTGCACGCTATTAAAAATATAGTTATTAAATATTTTGAAGTTATTAAACTTTTAATTATAATTATCAAACTCTTTCGCATTTTCTTTTAGTTTTATTGGAAAAACATTTTATTGTTTATTGTATTATAAGTAATCTAATACTTTAATATTAAAAATATTCATGTTATAAAAATAGCTACTTTTTGTAATAATATATTCTTCAGTAGATGAAAGTAGGGTGATTTTCGAGTTTGCGTTAGAACTAAATTCTAGCTAGAATATGCTTGTGAATAAAATTTATTTTTGGTTTTGTAGTGGACAAAAATTGTTATAATATTTAGAGTTGATTATTGATTTTTAATTGTAAGATTTTATTGCGAGTGTTCCATGCAATTTCAAACCAAGATTCACAATTCAATAAGTCATTTGTGTGTTATGGTCATTTTTTCCTTATGATAAATATGTGATTTTTTTTAACACAATTGTGTTATTAAAGGGTAATTTTTTAATCAAACCTTCATTGATGAAGGGTTAACTTATTATCAAAACATCACTCTTGAAGGGTAAAATTTTAAACATAATGTTCCTTGATGAGAAGTATAAAGACTCAAAACATTAAAAAAGACTATTGTCTTATGGGTAAAGAGGGATCTAAATCCTAACCCTACCACGTATTATTAATGTTGATCCCGACTAGTGGAATGAGATAATGAGCCCATGACCAACAAGAAACTCACTCTTAGCTTGAACAGAGGAATACTTGGTCTAGTGGTAACCATAAACTCATCCCACAAGAGGGAACTTCAACCAACTACCTAGAATAAAGACACTTGACCTTGTTCCCCAAGGAACTTCAACCCAACAAGTGGATAGCTCGTGTAGTAATGGAATAAAAGGAACATATCCCTCTCAACAAAGACAATTGACCCCCATACTCAGTGTGATAACTCAACTTGTTAAAGAGAATGATAAACTTAATGTAAAAAGACAAAATCAACTGATAATACGTCTTTCCTCCATTATCTCTTGCAAATCTTCTTCTCTTTTGTAGCACACTAGTTAAATGTGAATGATTCCACTGTTTAAACCAACTAGGGTGTATAATTTCAACACCGAAGCTAGTAATGGTGACTAAGGTTTCTCAAACCCTAAGCCCTTCTCCCAAAAGTGCTCCAAAAGCCTCTTTTGTCACAATGCAAGTGATAGAATGAGGAGAGACTCCTCAATTTTTCCCCTTTTATAATTTGGCGGCTACTTTTGCTGCCATTTTACCTTTTAATTTTACATAAAATCACTTTAGGAACTTTTTACTTTATAAAATGAAAGTGACTTTTCAATAGCCTAGGATGTCCCATTTTTCACCCCTTAAGGAGTCATAATGTTTTTCCTAGACAAATCATGTTCCCTTATTAAAAAAATTCCCTACCTTAGCCTACAAGAACTTTATTAGTCTAGTGGAACCCCATCTTATATCTCCTAAGCAGTTGGGGACATTACAATATCCTTTGTGATCGAGGGAGTTGATCCCCCTCACACCTCCTTAAAGGATGTTCTCAATAGTTCCCAAGCTCCCACGGGTCACAATTCTGCTAAAATTATGAAAGATAAGATCCCTACATCCTTTACCAAGGTGCCAATAAGCAAGGAGTCTGTCCAGCAACAAAATTCAATCTTAAACTTAAAAAAAAACATGGGAGGGTGTCTAAACAAGTTGCATGACACTCCAACTTGTGGTTTTCTCCCCTTTTGGGTTTCCACTTATATTTAGTGTTTTCATGTGTTTCATGCTAAATGTATCACTTATGTGAATGCTTTTAAATTCTGTTTACATGTACAAATGTCTCTCTAGTAACTACAAAAGAAACAATTAAGAGATGAATATATACATTATCCATTAGCTATAAAAGAAAATACATTTTGAAAAGTCATAACTATTGATTCACCCCCCCGCCACCTCAGTTATTGCTAAATATTCATCAATGTGATACCGAGTGGATGGATTTGATCCAAACATGAAAGAATTATCAAAATCCCCTATCTAGATAAGACTACACTCCTTGCCACTAAATCTTTAGGACTAGGGAACTCTGATAGGTATAGGCAATATTGTGGGGTCCTATGTCAAATATTCAAAGGCTCCCAAGTTGGGTAAGCACATTTTTTGTGCTTGCATTTATATTAATGTCTCCCAAACACTCTCAACTGCCATAACAATATCCTTCAAGGATAGTGAATGGCTTCAAGCCCTAGATTACAAACACATGCCTTTTGTATGCCACAACTGCTATGAGCATGACCAATTATTTTGGGACTGCCTCCTCAACCAATGATCCAAACTTTAATGGGAATGCAACAAATTACAGATATAACCATAAATACAAAGATGCAGTAGAAATAAAACTTCATTTCATTAATATCAAATACTAAAATATGCTTACAAATAGAATGGAAATAAACTAGCTCTGACGATGATAACTTATCTCTAAGAAGAGATGTGGCAGCTATATGCCTTTGAACTATGCTACAATGAGGCTCAAGGGAATATTTATTATTAAACAACAGGGGAAAACCCTAAACAATCAAAACCCTAACACTAGGAAATGGAATGCCAAGAGTTTGTGGGCCCCTTTGGGGTTAGTTGGGTAGCCAACTTCCTGGGGTCATAACTTGGTCATATTATCTTTGTTTAGCACATACGATACCTTGTTGGAAAGATCTCTCTGAGTACTATAGGATTTGCACTAAGGAAGGCCACTGCCTATGACTATGAGCCTGTTGTGGACCTCAAAAAAACGTCGTTAAGGGGGTCAAAACTGCTTCGGAAGTTTAGGACCCAAAAAACTGCTAAAAATAGGAAATGTTGCAATAAAAAAGGAAACAGATGAAACCGACTGGAGGTCCAGGTGGAATAAACGGGTAGCCACCAATATCCACCTGGATCAATCCTCCCTCCTTAGGAAAATACATGCAGAGTCTCCATGAGCTGAGGAAATATATGTTGAACCTCGTCCCTGTTGAACCACTTGCCCTGATGAAGGAGTTGGCTTGCTTTGACAACTCGATATTGTTGGATTCTTCGTTGGAGAGTGTTATTCATTTGAGTGTCCATGATTTGATAATTTTTGGTTTGTTCCATGCGTTCTGGGTTTAGCTATGTTGGTGTTAGGTACTTTGCAATGTTGGATGTGTCCAACAATGGTGGAAAGTATGGTTGAAGGCCGTCTACATTGAACACTAGGTGTAGACCAAGGAACGGTGGAATGTTGAGCTCGAAGGCATTGTCCCCTATAGTCTTGGTGATGGTGTATGGCCCATACCGGAGTGGGAGAAGCTTGAGCCCTTAACCCTGTATAAGCGCTGGAAAAGGCCAAAACCTTGGCACAATCAAGCTTAAATTGCCTGGTCTTCCAGACTTTCTTTTGCATCATGTTCTATATCTCCCACAGTTGAGGAGAAACTTGTTGTCCTTGGTCCACATTCGCTAGCAAGGTCACTCCATTCATATGTTTGATGGCAAACTTGAGGTGAGAAAATCATCTGACCACTCACTTGTCATGACAGGGATAGAAGAAGAAAGGCTTCTCAAGTTGCAGGGTACCTCTGCTCGTGCACAACATTTCTCATACAATTCTCATTATGAAGAATGTATACTTCCATCAAGTTTATTATGGCATGCTAGATTTGGACACTTGAGATATGACAACCTCCACTTGTTGAAGAAAAATGGTGTTATTGGTTTGCCTACAATTCCTAGGAAACTTAAGCAATGTGATGCTTGCATTCTAGGAAAGCATAGCAAACAGTCTTTTCATGATTCACACTCAAGAGCACATAGAAAACTTGAACTCATTCATTCAGATTAATGTGGTCCAATGCTTGTTCCTTCTGCAAATGGAAATAAATATATGATGACATTTATTGATGACTACACCAGAATGTGTTGGGTTTATTTATTGAAGAACAAATCTGATGCTTTTCAAACATTCAATAACTTTCATAAATGGATTGAAAATGATGCACAATCTCATATTGGCTCTATTCGCACTGACAATTGAAAAGAATACACTGCAAATGAATTTGAAAACTATCTTTGCCAACATGGGATCAAACATCAAACAATTGTGCCTTATAATCCCCAACAGAACGGAGTAACTGAAAGAATGAATAGGACAATCTTAAATATGGTACACTCCATGATGTTTTTAAAAAATGTAAAATTGATGTTTTGGGCTGATGCAGTTATATGTGTTGTATATGTAAAGAATAGATGTCCATCTAATGCTATTAGAAACAAGACTCCTTATGAAATGTGGTATGTGCACATTCTTTCGATAAAGCATCTCAGGGTCTTTGGTTCCACCTGTTATGCCTTGATACCAAAGGTACATAGAAACAAACTTGGTGCAAGAAGTCGTAAGTGTATCTTCCTAGGGTATTCAAACACCTCCAAAGCATACCATCTCTATGATGAAGTCAATAAAAAGTTTGTTGTATCTGGAGATGTAATCTTTCTTGAATCATCTAAAACTAACAATGTTGTTGAGCAACAACTTGATCGCTTGGATAGATTCACAAATGAAAAATCATTTAAAGAATTTGATAATCAGATTCCACATCTTGAAGGGGGGATTCCTATACTAGATTAACCTGTGGAATCTTCTTCTGAAGCACTCTCGCCCCTGCATGAAACTCCAACAACATATGATACTTTAAGTGATGTGATTGATAGAATTGGGAGACTCAATCTTGATTTAGTCCCAACTCAATCAACAGAGCAGATTGGACCATCTGAGAAAGGTCCCCCAAAGTGGCTGACAAAGACACTTGAATGTGTTCATCCTGATGAGGTTGGAAAGGCAGGAACTAAAAATTCAAACTAACAAAATGGAGGTGATGTAGATGACTCTGATTCACCTGTTGATATGGATGTTTCTTATGATTTTGGATTGAATTTGTCTACAGATTTTGAACCAACTTCCTTCAAGGAAGATGCTTCTCATGATGAATGGAAAGAAGCAATGCAAAAGGAGTATGATGCCCTGATAAAGAATGGCACTTGGAAGCTGGTTGATCCTCCATTAGGAACCAAACCAATTGTTTGCAAGTGGGTCTATAAGAACAAGTATAAAGCTGATGGCTCACTTGACAAGCACAAAGCCAGGCTTATGGCAAAAGGTTTTTC
This sequence comes from Pinus taeda, assembly GCA_000404065.3. Lineage (NCBI taxonomy): Eukaryota > Viridiplantae > Streptophyta > Pinopsida > Pinales > Pinaceae > Pinus > Pinus taeda. Next base: position 16,729 of record APFE030600163.1, on the reverse strand, counting down.
ATAGAAGGAAGGGATCGATTATGAGGAGACTTTTGCCCCCACAGCAAAATGGGCTACCATCTGGACACTCTTTTCCCTAGCAACTCAGAACGGTTGGAAAGTCCATCAAATGGATGTAAAAACTGCTTTCTTGAATGGAGATCTAAAAGAGAATGTTTTATGTCCCAACATGAAGGATTTGTTGTGAAAGGACATGAACATGAAGTATGCAAACTTGTGAAATACTTGTATGGCCTCAAACAAGCGCCACGATCCTAGTATAAAAACTAACTGAGCATCTTCTGAAACTCAATTTTAAACATTATGATCTTGATGATGCAACTTTGTTTGTCAAGAAAGTTGGGAAAACAATTGTATATCTTGTTGTATATGTAGATGATCTTTTGATTACATGGAAAAATGAAAGCTACATTGCATCCATAAAGAAGGATTTGAAGAAAGGTTTTGAAATGAATGATTTGGGCTATGTTCATTACTATATTGGTATTGAAGTAACTCAACATCCGAAGTCCATATTCCTTTCTCAAAAGAAGTACATTGGAGATCTGTTGAATAGGTTTGGCATGATTGAATGCAATCCTTTGACTACTCCAATGGAACAAAACTTAAAGCTCACATCCATTGAAGGAAAAGAATTTGAGGATGCAACAAAGTACAAACAACTTGTAGGAAGTCTCAACTACCTAACTACTACTAGACCAGACATTTCGTTTGTTGTTGGAATCCTCTCCAGGTTTATGCAAAAGCCTTGTGATGCTGAAAAAAGAGTTCTAAGGTACTTGAAGGGAACTCAAGACTTTGGACTCAAGTATACACAAGTGGGCGACTTCAGCTTGATTGGATACTCTGTCAGACTTCGATGTAGACAAAGAAACTGGGGTATCTACTTCATGTTATGCTATGAGTCTTGGATCAGGAGCTGTCTCTTGGAGATCACACAAACAATCAGTTCCAGTAGATTCCACAACAGAGGCAGAATATGTGGCAGCAGCTGAGGCAACAAAAGAAATTGTGTGGCTCGGGAAAATTCTGGAAGATTTGCAAGTAAAACAAGTACAATCGACTCCACTCATGATTGACAATACCTTCACAATAAAGTTGGCCAAGAACCCAAATTTCCATGATCGAACGAAGCACATCAATACTAAATATCATCTGATTTGACATCATGTTGAGGGAAAAACAATCCATCTATGCCATTGTTCCACTAATGAGCAAATTGCAAGCATCTTCACTAAAGTGCTTGGAAGAGAAAAGCTTGAAAGATTCAAAACGATGCTTGGACTCACCAACATCCCTTCAGATTAAGGGGGGGAATGTTGACACCTAATCATAGGGATTGGGTGAATAACTGTAATTAATGTAAATAAATTATAGAAAAGATGAAGAGTCACCGGGAGATGAAATGAACAGTCTCTCCCTCCTGTATATAATAATGAATAGCCTGAACTGAATTTCATGTTCGGATTTGCAATCTGTAGTACTGGTGCATGTGTCAGCAACTGCTTAAGCTGCTCAAAGCTAGTCTCACACTCTTCAGCCATTCTAACTTCTTACCTATCCTCTGCAATGATGTGATGGGGTAAGCAATCTACGAGAAGTTCTTGATGAACCTCTTATAGTATCCTGCCAAACCCATGAAAGATCTCACCTCATCCACACTCTTAGGAGCTACCCACTCCATGATGGCCCTTATCTTCTCTGGATCTACTACAATGCCCTACTTGGAGACAACATGTCCCAAGTAATGTACCTCAGTCTGAAAGAAAATGCATTTGTTGAGCTTAGCATACAACTGATGCTCTCTCAACAACCTCAACACTGCTGCTAAGTGGTCTGCATGCTCTTCCTCATTTTTAGAATATACCAGTGTATCATCAATGAACACAATAACAAAATTATCCAAATATGGACACAACACACTATTCATAAAAAGACATGAATGTAGCTGGAGCATTAGTTAAGCCAAATGGAACAACAACAAACTCATAATTCACATACCTCATCTTCAACGTAGTCTTGTAAATGTCCTCCTCTTTGATGCGTTCCTGATGGTATCCAGATCTCAAGTCAATCTTCGAGAACACTACTTCTCCCTTCAATTGATCGAACAAGTCATCAATCCTTGACAAAGGGTATATGTTCTTGATAGTCTCTTTGTTCAACTGGTTGTAATGAATGCATAATCTGGGGGTACCATCTTTCTTCCTCACTAAAAAAACCGGTGCACACCAAGGTGATACACTTGGCCTAATGTACCCCTTGTCCAACATTTCCTTCAGTTGTAACTTTAACTCTAGCAACTTAGGTGTGCTCATCCTGTAAGGTGTTTTAGATGCCAGAGCTTCCCCTAGCACTAGCTCAATAGAAAAATCTACCTTCCTATGCGGTGGAAACTCTATGATGTCCTCATGAAATACATCCCTGAACTGTTGTAAAACTGAGTATTTCTTCAACACATATGCATCCTCAACCTCCTTACCCTTATCACTAGAAATATGTACTACAAATAGCTTGCAGTCTTTCCTGCAGCTACGTTTTTCTTGCATAACTGTCACCATCCTAACTGATGTGGCTTTATTCTTACCTTGCAAGACTCTTGGTTCTCCATTGTCATCAACACATTCAATAGATTTGTCATAGAAATCTACCTTGGTTCTATGTAGATATAACCAATGCATGTCCAATAACATATTGTATGAACCCAACGGTAAAACATTCAAATGTGTTGCGGTAGGCATACCATTTAAGTCAAATGCGCAAGCTCTTACCCAATGATGAACTCGCTTCTTCATACCTGTAGACAATTGAACTAACCAAGACTCTGGATGCAACTCCTTATTAAATCCAAGGTCAATCAAAATAGAAATAACCTGATCACAAAGCTTACTATCTATCTCAATGATAGATGCCTGATGCTTTGCCTGCATGTTGTCAATGACAGCATAGGTAAGATGACTACTCTGGCCTACATATCCAATGGTTTGCACCTCCTATGCACTATATATATGAGGTCTACCATTTTGATGTTTCAGACAATCTCTCCTAAGGTGATCTTTGCCACAAGTCCAACAACGCATGGGCTTCTTACTATGCTCTTGAGGCCGATGTCCCTATCCTCTATCTGATGCATTGAAATTCTTAGGTGGTGCCATTCTCCTTGTTATCTGTACACTGTGGCCTTGCTCACTTTTTATCCCATTTTCCTTTTTTCTTTACATTACCTCTCCAGTCTGGCTTAGTCTCGGTTCTATGCTTCGATTGTTCATAGAAATGCTTTAGCTTTCAAATGGCCCCCTCCAATGATCTAGGCTCATCGAATTCAATCATGTATTTGAATGCAACTAGTAGTCCACTAATGAATCTCTAAATCTTAGCCTTCTCCTCCTCGAGGTAAGGCACATACCTCAACAATTCCAAGAACTTACTGTTGTACTCATCATCTATCATGGATCCCATTTTTAGTTCATAGAATTCTTTTGCCCTGTCATCGAAGTATATCTTCGATAGATACTTCTTCTTGAATAGTTGCTCAAATTCACTCAAAGTTAAATCTTCCTCATCTAAGTCTTTGACATTCTTCACATCTTCCCACAAGATGTTTTCTTTACCTTTAAGACTGAAAGTAGCCACTCTAGCTTTTATGTTCTCTGAGTGGTCATGCAACTTGAAAAACTTATTCATACCAAGAAACCATGCCTCTGCATCTTGTGATCTCTTTAACTCTCCATCAAAAGTAGGTGGCTTTTCCTTCTTAAATTCATTTGGCAAATACCCCCTATCACTCTTCTTGTAAGGATGATACCGATGACGATCATAGTGACTATTTGAATAAGAACTAGAATCATACCTGTGTCTATCCCTTCTCCTCTTCGGAGTGTCCAACAATTTTCCATCTCTAACTGTATCATCTGTATCTTGCCAATGACCACCATGTGATCTACTACTGTAGGCCCCATTAGTTTTGTCTTCCTGCTCATGACTAATCCATAGTGGTCCTTGTTGCTGCAAATCCGACAAGATTTGAAGTATCATTGCATTCACCTCTGCTAACTTTTCTGATGACTATATGATTATGTCATTATCTACCTTACAACTCCTTATCTCCTCCTTTAAACTTCTCAATGTAATTTCCAAGTTAGAGGGGTTCCCAACACCATACTACTCTTCGGATTCATAGGGAGAGTCTCTATAGTCAACTATATTGCTAGCCATTTTATATTTCTTCCTGCAAGGCATAATATGTCAAATAAACCAAATCATAATAAACCAATGTACCTTAGTATAGCTTGGGGAGGATACCCCATCTAAAAGATCACCAAATCAACGTGATACATGTATAACATAATCATCACAATGTATAAACATATACAAATAAATGTAACACATAAACATCACTCTAACTAGGATCCAATCATTTATGCAAGGCCATATCAACAATGCATGCTATGACCTCATGCATGAAAACAACCATTACTCCATTGTACCCATTGCCACATGCAACCAACAATATGGATAATCAATGCCAAATCAACTACAAATACGCATAACCACATGTAGTTGAACAAAATTTATCAGTCCTTGTAACCAACCTACAAGACTCATGCATGCAATCAAAATATTCAAAAACGTACACTAACATACAAGGATGTAAGTAGGTATCATGAAATCAACATGTAAGCGACATATAATCCATACATAGCCAGTCACATGCTCATTTCAAATACATTTCATGAAATCAGTAACAAATTCTCCATGATAACCGTACTACAACCCTAATCCGACACACACGCAATAGACATGCATGTATGACCAACACATAGCCCATCCAGTCCAAGGGGTGAACCATGTTCTGATACCACTCTATAACACCCTCTTCCCACATCTACCCAAGCAACCGGCTAGCAGGAGTAAACATGCGACGAGAGGCCACTATGATATGATTCGACCTCCTAAGTCACCTTAAGGAAGTGGAACCGATGGAAACACATCATACAAACATCTAACATCATCAATAGAACCCTCAAAGGACAAGTTAGCCACTCAGAAAACCTGTCCCTGGGTCCCACTGTTGTTTTAGTTCTCTTAGGCCATAATCACTCTCATTCTATGGGAAAGGGAGAGACCAACAACCTAAAGTCGCTCTCCCAGGCCTGCCTGCCAATGACTGTGGACGAAAATTGTCAGTGTTGTGCCAGAGACCTCAGGATTTAAGCCACTTTTTCAGGCTCAGATCCCAAGACACTGCCCCATAATTGATCCATCTCTTCAAATCAGTAAAGTAACATGGAAATGAAAGTACTAAAGAAAATACTTGTTCAAGACCTTGACTGGATCGCTACTAGCCATGACAGGGATTTCGTCAAACATATCATCGACATGTATTCTACAGGTGTAAATAATAGAGTTAAGTGTAGGGATCTCATACTTATCTGAGAATCACTATGAACCATCGTTTCCTCATGCCATTTGTTGCATTATCATATATTAGGTCATAGACACATTATCCATTCACATACAAGTAAAAATATGCTGAGAGCCATACATAGCTACTGTCATAAAATGTGCATATGACCAACATAATAGGAACATAAATACAATAAACATATCAGCCCGATCCATAAATACTTCAGTAACTTTACACATTGAAATCAAGGAAACGATTTCTCATAAATGAATGCAACGAACCAACCAGAGATGGGACTACCACATTCCACCCGACCATAGAATGGCTGAGCTAAATATCTCTTAAGTCATTCACCCCCATGTCATATTTCAAGCATGAATGTGGGATCTCATAGAACACATCAATAAAAAATCATCCAGAGCTTATATAGGCCATCCACCTCAACCCATCAAACAATGATTCCACCTCATGGTCAGACATCACCAAAACCATCATCAGATTGGTCTCCATCCAAGCCTTCCAGGGCTTCCAGAGCATTTGTCCAACCAAGGATTCCATAAATAGTATTTCAACCCACAACTTATACAAGGCTTCCAAAGCGTTTGTCCAACCAAGGCTTCCAGGACTAATAACTTAACCCACCAAGGGATTCCAGAGCGTTTTTCCAACCAAGGCTTCCAAGACTAGTAACTCAACCCAAGTTGTTACAAGGCTTCCAGATCATTTGTTCAACCAGGGCTTCCAAGACTAATAACTCAACCCAAGCTAAGGAAACATGAGAACCAACCAAAACAAAACAATGAAAGTAAACCCACAATCGCAGTGGTTATCCAGGAAATGGCAAGGCTAGGAAATCCATTGTCGATCCAGGAAATCCTCCATGCCAATGACAGGTCACAACCAAGAAACCACATGCATATGTCATGCATGCCAAAACTAGTGAAGAAACCATACATGCAACTCGGTACTTGTAATTAAATATGATGTAGTTGTTGACGCTGATGACTTCTTGCGCCTTCCTACTCTTCCTTTGGCTTCTTTCTCCAATAATCCAAGTATGCCACACCCTCCAAGAGTGCTCCAAGAAATCTCTAAGTATCCAAGAGTATGAGAGAGAGAGAATAATGAGAGAGGGATCCAACACTAAATTGACAAAAGGTTACCAACTCATCCTCAGAAGCCTTTTTATGAATGAGGCCTCTATTTTCTTCATTTTCCTCCTCACATGCAACATGTGACCTTTCACCTCCTTTCTCTCTTAATTTCCATTATTTTCATAAATAAATGTGCCAAAATGCCTTTTAATGCCTTAACCATTGCCTTTTCCAATTTCCTTAGCCATAAACAACCAGTTGAACACCCCCTAGGATGTCTTGCCCAACATTCAGCTTGGAATAAGTGTCCCAGTCATCTGTGGTTATTGTTTTTAACATTTATTCAATGGATTTTTCACTAGGGTTGTTACAAAAATATTTTATAAATATTTTTCAAAATTTTATTTTACTACATAGAGACACTCTCCCACCCAAGAGATGTTATAATGTCCTATTATGTTATGTTATGTTATCTAAACATTTTGACTTGGTCGAATTACATAAAAAAATAAAAATAAAAATAAAAGTAAAAAAAATAAAATTGTTAATTAAAACATTTTACTTAATGAAATTACATTAAAATAAAAATTAATTAAATTAATAGTTATATTATTAATTATTAATAATTACAATAGTGTAGATCCATCTTAACTCTGGAACTATAAGCTCCAAGAGGGATCAAGTCTCTCAAGGTGCAAACATTTCTCAAATTTTTCACTCAAAAAAGAGGTTTGCACCTCCAAATATTTGATCCCTCTTGGTGCTTGATAAATCTAAAGTTAAGATGAATCTAACATTTCTCAAGTTTTGCACTAAAAAAAATGGTTTGCACCTCCAAAGATTTGATCCCTCTCGATGCTTGATAAATCTAAATTTAAGATGAATCTACTCCTTTTAAATTGCATTAACATGTTAAAATGTATATGTGCTTTAAACATAAGCCTATTTTTAATTTTTAATTTTTAATATGAGAACATTTAATCTGTTTGGATAGCTCAATTGGCAATGGCCATGGAAATGAAGTCTCATCGAACCAGAAGTCTTGGGTTCAAATCTTGTGCTATTGCCCCGATCGGGGTGAGAAGTTGGACATGATGAAGAAGTAGTCCTACCAAGCTTACAAAAAAATATGAGAAGATTTAATTTTAATATTTTTAACTTTCTTTCATGTTTTTCTTCAATTTTGATATTTATTTTTCAAGTTATTTGGGGATTTAAAATCCCCGTGGAAATTTGAAGTTATATATATATATATATTATCTTTCATATATATAATATATAATATATTAATAATATTATATATATATATATATATATAATATATATATATAGTTAAGTTGATCCATTTTAACATTGGATTGAAAAAATTTATTTGGCAAGATTTTGGTAGAAGCCAAGCTCCATGTCCTCAATTTTTTTTAATTTATTATTATTTAATAATTATTTTTCTCCGAAGTGTCTCCTTCCACCCTCAACTGCTCTCCATGAGATTTGACTCTTTTTTCTACGTCAATGCCTTAAATGACCACATAATCCCACTATTGAGTGATTTTCCTTCCCACAGTAATATGGATACCCTTAAGAGGTTTTTCATCTTTTTCATATGAGGGATGGTTTTCATGAATTTTACCATTATAAGGGAAGGAAAACATGTAAATTAGGCTCTAAATGAAGCTTAGGTGGATATGGACACTAATATGGAGTTTTGTTCATTGGGATAGAACTCAAACCATGGTATTTGTTTTAGGTGGAGAGGGGGGGAGGGGGGGATGTTGATGGATGCAGACTCTAAACTAAGATTCTTGATTTAATGGGTCATGATAAGTCCTTGAACATGACCTGCACCATTTAAAGTGGATCTTAAACATACAGTGACATATGGGTGCACTTAGGAGCTTTTGTGTAGCAGGGATGGATTTCAAGGCACTAATCTTAGTCAAGGAAGGAAAATAAGGGCCTTGCATTCTCAATAACTCATTAGACATTAGATGGGATCTTTGGCATCCAAGTATAATATGGGTACCACAATAAAGTCTTATGTGCTAGGTATGGGTCTTAAGGTACTGATGATGGTTAGAGGAGGTCAATAAGACGCTCTGGACCTAGATGAAATCTTTAGGGATGAATGGCCATAAACAATGTCATCATCTACATAACATATTCTCTATAAGGCATAATTGTCTTCCAAGTCAGAAATTGGCATCATTATGACATTTTAGCATCATAAAAGGTCTTAAGGCCTTGACAATGGATTGGGGAGAAACCCTAGGAATTAAACATTAAATGAATATTCTTGTGTTAATATGCAATGACCATGGCCTTAATATATGACGCAGGTCATCTAAAAGGGATATTTTGCATATGAGTGGGATACGGGCGCCATTAGGAGTTTTTATGTAATATGGATAGGTCTTAGGGAATTAATCATGTTTGAGTTCTGAAGATAACATTCATATTTAAACTTAATCAAGGACATACAAGTTAAATATCAAAACTTAATAAAAAAACATAAGACTCATTTTCTATAGGTTTTATCTAAAATTAATCAATAATATAAAAGTTATAAAATTTCAATGAGTTTAATAGAGATTTTTATTCCAAGCAAAATCATTAACATATTTTTGTTTGAAATTAAGAAAAACTTTGCATTATCTTTACCATGATCTTGATCAAGCTTATACAAGATCGATGGATATACATTCAAGTATTCACTATGTGTTTTGTTCACACTAAGTATTTATTGTAATGATGTGAATGTTATCAAATATAGAGATTTGACCTCATTTCCTTAGGTTCGTGACATGCCTATTGTTTTCTCATCATAATTGTTATTGACCCAAACATTTGCATTTAATTTTATGCATTTCCAATCCCAATAGAATTTACGACTACAACCCATGACTAGTTGTTTTCATTTTGTGTAGAATCAAGAACAAAGGTGAAGATACCAAAGTAAATAGCCTCACTCTCAAAGTGGATATTGAGCACTTTAACCGTGGATGCTTAATGTGATGTGAATTCACATATAAACTAGCATAAACTAATGCTCATAATAAAAGTGGGGATTCAAAAGGAGAAGATGTCTAATCTTCACAAGGGAGATTTCGTTCTTGTGAAACTCAAAACGTTGTATATGTCAATGATAGGATTATCTAAGAGTGAGGTATGTGATAGATTTTATGTTGTGAAATGGTACTCTTTAGATGTCAAAGATAAGTAATCTATTATGAATATTGAATGTTGTTCAAGATTCACGTTCATTCTCATATGATATGAAAGGTATCCTTAATAGAGGGATCAAATATCTCAATATACAAACCTCTTTCTAAGTGCAAAACTTAAGGAAGGGTTTCAACCTCAAGAGATTTGATTCCTCTCAACACTTGCTAGATCTGCAGTTAGGAAGTTATGCTAGTTCTTAATAATGGCCTCATGCTTTCATTTTCATTTGTTTTTGTAGTAAATATGCATTTAAAAATAACAAAATAATAATTACATTTTAGAGTAGGATACTAGAGAGATGTTGTTGTCAAGTAATCTATGTTGGTTTTGGAGTAAAGATATCAAAAGAATGAGGTATCTCTACAACTCACTATGGGACATATGTTGTTTTCCCATAATGTTACATTTAAAAATAGTAAATGAATGCTTAGATTACCAAATTAAAAAAATAATAATAACAAAAAAATATTTCAATGTTGACCACAAATAAAATACTTCCACTTAGATCCTAATTTTATTGGAATATTCACCAATATTGAGAGGGGGGTGAATCAGTCTTGGGCACATTTTACCATTTCAAACATATCATTCAAATTATTATCAATTAACAATACGATTCAACAATGCGTAACATCACACACATTAGAAAATATATTTTTACGTGGAAACCCAAATATGAGAAAACCACACAAAACTTTTAATATATATCTTGAATATTACATCAACAAGAAGCATCAAATTCCAAGATTCTCTAGCACCAACTTTAAGGAGGCACCAACCCCTTGATTTTCAAGCACCGACCTAAAGGAAGATCCAACTCTATGAATGACTAGTAACAACTTGAAGGAGGCACCAACCACATGGTTTTATCAAGGCCAACTGAAAGGATACACCAACACCCTGCTAGCATCAATTTTCTACCCTAACACCACCATGCCACCTTGAAGTGTTCTTAGGCACCAACCTGAACAAGCCTTCAGTCTCCACCTTGCACCACCCTACTGCCATGAAGATAGAATATGTTCTTAGGTACCAAATTGAATGATTTTTTGGTCTCCTCCATGCACCAACCAACCACCCTTAAGGATGAAAGATGAATGAATAATATATATTACATCAACCATCACACTTGATCACTGCACTACACAACCATTATTTTGATCATTGTCCAATCATTACTTTCAATAAACCTAGTGTTATTGTTGTCGATACCACACACTGTCATTTTATTACCTCTATTGTTGTCCAATTATCAATCACTGGCACACTGTCACAATATTGTTGCTAATGCCACTGCTCTTCTCACTGTACTTGAGCTATGTACTTGTCACTATACAACCACTACTTTTTATGGCAATACCACACTCTCAAAATCTACCTTTTATGCACACATCAATTGTTGTTTTACTTATATTGTCATTTTAGTGTCACTAAACAAGTTTCTTCCAATCTCTTTACAAAAAACTCATGTTTTTCTAAGACTTGTTAGAGATTTACTTGTCATATCTCTCAACATGGTTCTCAAAGGTAGAGAGTACGACAATGATCTGGACATATGCATGGGTGATGAAACTCCTTGAAATAGAAATGCACATTTTGCACATGCTTCCATCATGTTATCTGAGTAGTCAAGCAAAGTAACCTAGAAGCATCAAAACCCATAACTACAAGCTCACATATAGGGTAGAGAATTCCTTGTATGAATGAAAAAACATGTTGTACATTATGGAAAAGGCTCATACTTTTGACCATGGTATATAGGTGTAAAATTTATTTTATCAACAACAAAAGACTTTATAAAATCAAAGTCATAATTCAATTTCCAACATCTTGTAGCTACCTCTCACATGCATGTTAGTTTTTGTAGGATCATATGGTGTTCTAGTCTCAAAATTTATGGAGAGGGAAAACAAATGAGTTCTCCAAAACCCATAAATTGTTTACGGAAATTCCTCCTAGAGATAGCTCAATTAAATTAATTGAATATAATTTAAATGTTTCCAAAGTATATCTTAGGAAAACTAGTTAATTAATAGTAATTAATTGAGAAAGGTGAGAATTATCTAGAAACTCACATGGACATACTTAGAGATGATCTCAACCATCAATTAAGTTTTAGTTGTGATAGATGAAGTCTTAACTATATATTATAAGAAGAGTTTGATGGGTAGATGGAGAATACACCAGTTGCAGATAATCAATGATCAAGGAAGTTTGATTTTGCAGTTGTAGATCATTCAATAGTGAGATTGAGCTAGTGATCAAGTAGAAGGTGGCAGAGGGGCAGAGTCATCTATTTCTAAAGGAGTTTCCAGTTCCAGAAGAGTCAGTGGAGGAGGTCATATTATTTATTTCTAGAGGAGTTTCCAGTTTCAGAACAATCAGAGGAGGGGGTCATATTATGTCCCCAAGAGGCTGCTTAGGGGATGCGCAGTGCCTCGAGAAAGGCAATTGATTTGGCTGAGGAGCATGTTGTTTTAGGTACCAGAGGCCAGGAAAATTTCCAGAGGGCCTGGCCAGTGACTTCCAGTAGCAACTACAGGTAGAACGACTGATTTAGAAGTAGTTCAGGAGGAGTGTGAGTTTGGACTTCACAAGGGTTGTGCAATAGGCTGACACAGGTGTTTCCCAGAGTAATTTTCTGTATCCAGTTGAGACCAAGATTTCTTGTGGAGGAGGGTAAAATTCCCTCACTATTTTTTCCAGTATTTCTCTCAAATATAAATTCTTGTTTGGCATCCATTTTATTATACTCGGATCTTTTGCTGTTGCATAATAATAAAACCCTCATGTGCTGCACCGATTTTCTAGCATTGGGTTTTTTCTGGGGCAATTGTCAAAAAATAATAGTGTCATTTTTATGTATGTGTGCTAGCATTTCTCAATTTCTAGCGCTTTTATTTTTCCGTGGTTATTATGGTGAAAATTGCAATTGTAAATTATTCATGGTTTGTCATAGAAAATAAACTGTAAAATTAATTTAATATTAGAAGAATAATTTCCAGTTGCTGCAATAGTTAGAAATTTTCACAATGCCTGTAAAAATTATTGGGCATTTGTTGAAAGTTTTGTAGGGGTTTCACTTTCCAATGATCATCAAGAAAAGTTAGCAACTTTATTGAAGCTTTGTTGCCAAGATGGGCTACCAAATCTAGAATAACATCGAGCTCATATTTTCCATGGATTCTTAAAAATTTATTATATTATCAATAACAATAGTCTTTTAGCCATCCAAAAATAACTATAAAGTAATGTGACTGCCAATATAACATGCTCCTCCAATGACGAGAGCGTTCTTTCCTTGGCCCTCCACTATCATTCTCTATTAGCATAGAAACTTCAATAATATGAATCATAAAATGTTTTTATACATACCCAAATGGTGATATTATATATATCATTGATGGTATGGTGGGAGTAAACAACTTGTAACACCGGTTGCATCATGATCAAAATTTCTAGCACATTTACATAGATCACTGCCCCTCAACTGATTTACATTGTATATGAAAAATGAATCTAGGTAAACACTCTGTTGTAGGAAAGTAGTCGAGGTCATCATGGGAAACAAAGCTTTGAGTGTTTTATTTTCATTGATTAAAGAAACATGACTTTGTTAATAAAAAAAATTATTGAATGCCACTCAATATAGGAATACAAACAATGATATTCTACTTGATATTCGAATGATGATCAATCTTGAAGTGCTTCAACTTTTCACACAATTTATGCTTTCCACTCTAATGAGCACGAGCCCACACAAAGATTTGGGTTCAAGAGGATGTTTCTAGAATTTTGTGGGATCTTACAAGTTAGTTTGGAGAGGGGCCAATCACTTTGTTTCTCTACATATTTTAGAGAAAAGCACCCACAATCTTCCTCAGAACCATCTGCAATTTTCCTCAGAACAGACATCATAATACCTCTACAATTTTCCTCAAATGGACAACTTGATCAACAAGTGAAAAAAAAAACAAGAAAAAAAAACCATAATGAAACAATTTGGCCCCTGCTATAGATCTTCTTTTGATGACATCAACCTTATAATTTTAGAGTAACAACATGAGTATTGATGCCTTTAATAGAAAGATGTGTGCCTCCTTTTACAGTTGTCAAGGGGGGACAAGAGGGGGGTCGACCTACCCCTTTTTTTGAATTTTAATTTTTATTAAAAAAACACCCATAATATTTTGGCCAACCTCATCCATTTAATAAAGTTTATTTTATAAAATTAAATTCCTCATTTTAGGGTTGACCTGGATTTAAGCGATATACCAATTTTTGGGACCAAAGTATAGTGCTACATTTACCATGCATTTGGGGCACTTTCATCATGACTTTGGGGCTTCAACTTTAGGAGGCAATATTTCCTCAACTGTGAGGAACCATTTGACGTGCCAACTACCATAGGAAACAACATGATGAGTGCTATCATCCTATGATGGTCTTGCTTGCAAATTTATTGTTCTTCCCATTCATTTACGTCAACAAGTGTGGGGAATCTTGATCACACCATTGTGGCTTTTAGCCTTTGGTCTTCCTTTCCTCTCTTCCACAACTTCTTGTCCATTGGTACTTCTAATTATTCAAATCTATTTACACATATTAAAAGAATTCAAGTTAAATTGTTCATGCCAAGACTTTCCATCTTTCCTTCACTGCTTCTAAATAGGATACAGTCTTTATGTTGATCGCTAATGGTTGAATTTGTTATCAATGAAAAGACCATTCAACTTTCTCCCCCTTTGTCATTTATGGTAGCACTCATACTCCCCCTGCTATTATTTCTCCCCCTATCTCCATTCTTTTGATCTTCCTCTCATATTTTCTCTCCCCCTTTGACATCAATGGAAAACAATAACTCTCCTTAATGAAGTTTCTCCCTTTGTCTTCCTACAATTTTCCTTCCCCCCATGACAATTTATCTTTGTCTATCTTGATGTGCCCCTCATAGCTTGTCATTCTGATTCCACTTGTCAATATGCTTTACTAAAAAATTATAATGAAAATGAGTCCTTCTACAATTATTCTGAGCTCGATCATGAAGTGCCACAAAATTTTCCATGAATTTGCTTTTCAAATTTGATGCTCAATTGTACACAATGCTGACTAATTTGCCTCTTTATTGTTTTGATGATTTCTTCAAATCTATTGTTATACATATTCTGGATTTAATACATATTTATACAATCATAAACCATTGAGCTGTACTTGAATAAATCAACCTATTTTACATGGGACATTTCGTAAATATGTCATCAAACCACTATGAATCAACCTTCCCAAATTTGGCTTCTTGGAGGATTGATCTTCAAACCTATAGTTGCTTCTACTTCAACTCCCTTTCTTTAACATTCAAAACAATGGGAATATCCAAGCCATAATTTTCATAATAATGTATGAACCTGACCTAGAGCCATATCATCATTCTCAATCCTCACATCTTCCTTTTTATCTATAGATTCATCATGGTCCCATGATTTTACAAATATTGTGAATATTACCTTTGGGATTTCTGTATTCACACGTTCTTCTTTTTTTTGTTTTCTTCTCCAAACCTTCTTATACCTGATATCATTGTTTTCCAAAATTGTAGAATTCATCATGCTTTTGCAATCACAAGCTATGTGACCATATATGTCATTGGTATCATTTAATGTGGTTCATGACTGACAAAAAAACTAATGTATACTCTCTACCAATGAGGCCATTTTGACATATGTCTTGTGTTCCTGTAAAATTTATTCTAGGGCTTTGATAATGACATTTCTAATTATCCCTGTCATAAGCTTTGCCTTATGCCCAAAATTTCTACATAAAAAATAATAACCAAGAAATAAACTAGGGTACTTGGACAAGATGACTTGCCTTGATGATATTGATCTATTGAAGACATTGTTCCTTGGAGGAGGTTTAGTCCTTTTTTGATCATTGTATTTCATTACATAAGCATAACTCCTTGGAGAAACAACATTTTCAATCTTCTTCTAGGTTTCACTTTGATTTGGCCTTCGAAGAATGATGACTTTGCTTTCAGACTTCTCTTCAACCTTGCTATTTAGGGGCCAGGAACTTGTGCCTTCGTTGCATGGAGCTTCACCTTCTTTTTTTACCTTAAAATTTAAGTTAGAATCATCTTGTTCCTTTTCATTAATGGCATGCTTCTTCTTTTCAACATCTTACAATTTCTCCTTTTTCCATTCCTTGAGGCTGCTTATTTTAGCTAGAGTTGTGTCAAATATTTTTGCTTTTGAATAAATTTTGCCTCATAGTCCTGAACATCAATTTTCAAATTTCTTCTCTCCTTTCTACCTCCTCTACTTGAATTCTTAGGAGGGAAACTTCTTCCTCGGGTATATGATTATTCTTCCGTGTTCTTAAGGCACTAATCAATTCTCCCTCCATGCCCACGTCTCTTTCCTCGTCTTCATCGTTATTAGGTTCTTTGTTCTAAGTATATTATCCCATGAAGAGCACTCTATCTGAATCATGATCGAAATTCTTCTTTAAGTAAATATTTTCAAAATCTTCTCCCAATTCGTTTTGGCTAATGAGCATTGACCCACTTTAATTTTCACAAAATGTCGCAAAGCACTTAAAATAACATTCATTGATTTTGTATTATACCTTCTTGATTAATCTATAGATGTGTTTCCAAAAATAGCTAAATCACATACATCATACCTAAGAACTCCCAAATAGGCTTCCATTATGGATTCACACATTTCATAGTTGTTTCATCAAACAAAGGAACTAGACCAACCTATTTATTTTGGTTAATTGTAATGGA
Source organism: Pinus taeda (assembly GCA_000404065.3). Lineage (NCBI taxonomy): Eukaryota > Viridiplantae > Streptophyta > Pinopsida > Pinales > Pinaceae > Pinus > Pinus taeda. Next base: position 216 of record APFE030600163.1, on the reverse strand, counting down.
TTATGAAACTAGTGTAATTTCAAAGACTTCCTTTGACCGTTTGGAGGCATGTTTCCTTAAACTTCCCATCTATGTCCCTGAGATATACCTTCCAACTCTTAGGTTGTGATTGAAGGAACCCACTCTGATACCAATTGTTGGAACATTCACCAATATTGTGGGGGGGGAGGGGGTTGAAGAAATATTGGGAAATTTTACCATTTCAAACATATCATG
>APFE030600162.1:51951-66605 GCA_000404065.3 Pinus taeda | reverse complement strand
AGAGATCTTTGCACGAAGACCTCCCAACTCTGTTCAAACTACTGCAAGATCGACAACGCACTGAGAAACTTCCTGATGTACCTCCTGCACATGCTATTCAGAGATTGCTATATCTGAAATGCTTCCTTGTATCTGCTCTTGCATTCCCTGCATCTGTGCGAGCTTGGCTTTGATCGAGGTTGTAATGACAAATGCCTCGTTGATCCAAGGCTAGATGTGTGCCTTCAAAATCGCTTCTTTATGTCACGCTGCGTCTACCTGCTCCTTAAGCGCTTTGGCTTGTTGCATCCATGCGAGCCTCTATGTAAGGGCCACCATCTACGCGGTCCCTTTTATATCATCATATCTTCGATGCAGCTCATGTGCCTCTACTTCTAAGTGCTGTATTTTCAGGTCTGTGCCCTCGGTTTCCACCTCCATGTCTTCGTCCTCCTCCTCTTTGACAAGGATTTCCTCAATATCTTCTTCCTCTTCATCAATTTCTAGATTAACCATTTTCTCCTTTTCTTCCATGGTCAGCCTAGTTCGCAGCGGGTTTCTAGGGGACATGTGCACTAGGACCATGCGTTTCTTATCTTTCTTGGGTCTCGGCGTGCATGGTGTTCTAGGGATTTCCACGACTATCCCGACGCTCTAAGGGACATCTCCTATAGTCATGGCCTGCGCAACCTCTTCACCGGTCATTTCACCGATATCCATGGCTTCCTCTGGTGTGGTCATAATACTGTTCCACAAATCTCTCAACGGCTCAGGTAAGTGCTCAAACAACACCTTTGACTTCAAAAAATCAAACGGATCTGGGTTCATAGATCTTTGGGTGTGCAATAGTTCAATTCTCAAATGGCCAAGTGTTGTTTGCTGCGTAGTCCTTTGCAATTTATAGCGCCTTTTGCATTCGAATTTAACCGTTCCCCCCAAATCTGGTTCATTAATTCTCCTTGGCAGAAGATTTTCCTAAATCTAGCCCATAAAGCCTGCCTTAAATTCCCGTCGTCCGCTCCATTTGGTCCCAAACCAAGCATCACATCGTGAATAGTGACTATAACGGTCACTTTCCAGCCAACCCATGCGGCAGCACAATTACCCTTGCATTGTCACAAATCTTGTGACACTTCGCTCCAGCACGCAACCCTGTCATTGCATAGTTCTCGGGCAGAGTAGTTTATAGTCCCACGCCTCTATTCAACTGCCCAGAGTGCTAAGACTGTGCTTCCCACAGCTAGTCAGGTGGCCGGGCCACCTATATACAGCTTCAACCGACCATCAATCACTTTTCTTGGGAAAAGTCTACATTTTAGCTTTATTATCTGCATCGCGCCAGCATCGGTGATCCCTTTAGTAATATACAACCTGATCCAAGGCATCACATTGATCAACTCTCAATGGTAGCTCCTAAATTTGTCAACGGAACCTTTAATAAAAAAAGTCCTTCTTATTCCTTCCTCAAGTTTCTTGACTTCTTCTTCCGTCATGGTGATTTTTGAGCTTAACCAAATTCTTTCCTTCATGAGTTCTTGGAGCATAATATCACCCTGCTAGATATCTTCATCAAGTCCCAAGCGTTCTTCTTCGTCCAGCTGCGCGATCCCTTCTTCCAAGGCTCTGCGATCCATCATATCTGTGGGCACTGTTATGCGCGAACCAGCCATGAGAGACTCCATTGGCATTACATCATCTACTCCATAGGTCAGCCTAGAAGGTGTCTGTTCCGTTAGTTTCTTGCACGTTGTCCTATAAGCCCATAAAACTGCTGGTACGCGTAGGTCCCAATCACTTCGCTTCTCATTATATACCTTGTTCAGTGCTCTGCACACCTCGTTAAATGCTTCCACATGGATATCCTTCTGTGTGATTATTCTCTCCACACCCTGTCATTCTAGCTTGAGGAACCATTCATGCATTTCCCCCCCAACTAGTGCTTATTGACCGTATCTCCCAACGCGAAGTTCATGTGTATCTGCACAGGTTGTTTATCAAATGCCTGTACCCACCTAGAAAGATGCGCATGCGGACCATCCCATCCATTGTATTTATCTTCCAATCACACTATAGGTTTCCCAAACCATGTGCACATCATTATCTTACATTAGTGTCAGTCCTGAAAGTTCCCTTTGTGTGTACCCCACCACCTTGCGAGCGTAGTGCAAAATACCCAATTCAAGGCCTAGAAACATTTCTCTTCCGACACCTCCCTTTTGAATCTGTTCAAGAAAGCATCTACCTCACCTAAACCATCATACGTAGGCAGATCTCTCGCTTCTGTCGATACACAACATAGTGACCTTGCCATCGTGTTGCAATTAAGCGTGGTTACCTCATGTAACTGATTCTGCCATCGTTCTTTCTCCTCATTCAAATTTGAAGTACAGGAACTTTTGCGCTCCCAGGAGGTTCGTCCGTCTATAGTGGGATTTACCAAATCTTGCTCTTGTGTGGTTATTTTGTAGATGCAATCCAGATCATCGTCACTTTCGTAGTCGCGCACCAGCTCTATGTAGCATGATCCTTCCGCAGGGTCTAAGGGTATAACTATGTATAGAGCACAGGGACTTCACTAGGGGAGAAATACCATACCACGTGGGTTCATATGCGGGGATATAAACTGAGGAAAAAAAGACATAATATATTGGGGGATATATAGGAGGTAAATGGTTTTTATATTGGCAAATATAAAAAATAGAGCTTAAAGTTAATGAAAAAATATGAAGGGGTATAAAAAAATGTTAATGAAAAAATAGATACCTATAATATCTACTGAAAGTAGGGTTTTTTAAATTGGGAAGTTGTATTGGGTTAATATTGGTAGGGGGTTAAATAATGTGATTTTTAGAGGGATTTTCCAATATGTAGTCAAGTTAAGGGTATTGTTTAATATGCCACGAAAGCATGTGATATGTCTGAGGCTCACAGAGTGAATCCCATGTGGCACAAAGACTTCTCAAAAATCATCGTGCACATCTTCAGATTAATTACCCCGTTCATGTCAGTGGCCCAATCAATTCCTAAGAGTGCAAAGTAGGGATTTCTCTCATCAACAATCTATATCGTTTCAAAGTATGCTAGTGTACTTGCTCACTCAATATCCACGGTGATTCCCTGAAATCATCCCATGGGTATCATCTTCTGCTGGTTCACCATTCACAGCTGAATAAGAGACCATTGGAGTGTAGGCCTCCCCATGCACTCCCATATAAGCTTCGTCAGAACGTTCGCATCCGATCCTAAATCCAAAATTACTTGGTGCATTTCATATTCTCCAATCTACGTGGCTAGCCTCATTTCTCTCCCGATCCTAGTCCTTTGTTTTCCAATCTTTCGGTCTACGCACGGTTCTCCTGGTGCGGTCCCAACACATCTATTAATGAGTTCCTGCAATCCTTTTACAACCTTATTGTCATGTAGTAGCTTCATGCGTGTTTCCAGGAACGTCGTAAGCATATATGGGTCCATTTACAACTCCAGTCTATCTTTGCTTCCTGAAGTGGAGGCATCAACAAAGCTCTTCTTAGCTTCCATGAAGGTTTCCTTAGTGCACTCCAAATCAAACTCTGCTTCTTTCATCGGAGCCTTGCGAACCCAAGTACTATCTCTGGGCTATTTGCCTTTATCATTTCTCATTGCGATTCCACTTCGGAGCACAATGTTCACATTTGGATCTTCCTTGCGCAGCTCAGACCTCATCATCTGCAGGTTCTAAGTTGGGGGAGGTGGTAGCAGTCCCTTGTTGCGTATCCTAGCTATCAACGTAGGAGAATCCTCCATCTCATGATCAAACAAGGTACAATACAGACGTGATGGATGTGTTGGGTTCATACAATCATGGGTATAATGTCCTAGCCCTTTGTAATTGTAGCATATCGGTTGTCTGTGACCTCGTCTAGGTCCTCCTCCACCTTGGCCTTGTCCACACCCCTGAAATATGGTTCGCACCACTCCTACATTTAGGTCTAGGGGTCGCATTTTGGCTTGAGCTCTATAGGTGGGAGTTCTATCCATCATCAGCTCATAGCTTCTACAAGTGCACTCGTCGTGTCCAACCGATCTACAAAAATTACAGAACAACTTTTGCGAATTCTTTGTGTAGTTCTTTAACAAATGGTAGTTATCCGTAGCATTCTTTCCTCCTATTTGACAAATTGCACACCACAAAGTAGGTGCTACGCTAGGTCCTTCTTGTGCTTCCAGTCTTAATGACATCAGTCCTCCTCCCATGAGGTAATTTGCGAACACAGGGCAGTGGTCCTTATCATGACCCTAACCCTTTCATTTTACGCACCACACCTCTTTGCGCACTTCTGGTCGGGCTGTCCTGTCTTGTTTAGACTCTGCATCTCAAGGCACAAATTTTTCAACTGTGCGTGGATTTGCTGAACTCCCAAGTTAGGATCCTACATCGAGGTTTCATGTAGCCTCATTACGATCTCTAAGGACTCTTCCTGAGTCATTAACCTCTGTTACGACAACGCGCTCCTCAAATGCGGTGTTAGCGATGCTACAAACCATTCGTAGTGCTATCCATCCGTCAAAGGCATATTAGCTTCGTGAATCGTACACTTCAATCTTTGATCCAGATCCCAAGGATTCTCACCTGGTAGCATTGTGATCTGTTTGAATCTAATGATCGACTGCGCTTGTGACTTCAATGTGCTAAATTCTCTGGTTAGTGCAATTTGGATATCCGTGATTCCTGCATTCATATTTTCGTTAGAATGCTTAATATACTAGGTTAGCGTGCAATCCTGCAGAGCGTTGACCAGCGTCGCTTTCTTTATATTATCATCTGTAACCCCTTGCGCTTCCCATACAACTCCTATCATGAACTAAAATTGGTCCAAATCTTCATTTCATACTCTCTTGAACACAGGAAACTTTATTGCGCTTGCCATATTGACTCGCGGTGGCGGCGAAGGTGGTACTGGTGAAGATGGAGGTGAAGGTGGTGAAACTGGTGGCAGTGTAGGTGGGGGTGGTATGCGCAGAATCATTTGCCTTATCAAATGGATCACACGTTGTGGTGAGACCTTCATAAGCTCTTCCTCATTCCCTTGCGAAGGTGAAATCAAAGGGCTATTCTCTAGTCCCTTACTTCTTTCGTTTCTGTAGGTTTTCCCACTTCGCGTAGCTCCGGACATCAAGGTAATTGCATAACCCTCTTTTCACACAATAGCATTTTAATCCAAGTATTCAGAGACTTTACATACTTACCTCGCAGTCCTTTGAGAAATCATCACTCTGCCTCGCTATAGCTTACTGAAGTATCTACTGTGAACTCGTAATGAATCCTCCTATAATTTGATCAAGCCAGTGATCAACAATGCGTGCGATCTTATCCTTTGATGCTTCCAATCTGCCCACCAACTCTGGGGTCCACGTAATATGATTTTCTATTTTCCCCCTTCCTTGGCTATCTGCTAGCTTTGCGATCCACTCATACAGCTCAGTAGGGAAACATGTGAAAAAAATTTCATGGATCTCTATGTATTGGTAGAAGTCTAACCACTCTTCTTTTTTCAGTCACAGGTTCCTGTTCTCCTCTGTCGCGAACTCATGAATTCTTCTATCCAACCAACCTTCAATTTCCATCTTAGTTGGATTCCAATAATATGACATCAGAAATGTCTATGCAAATTCCAGCCCCGACAACAGAACCATTTGTTGGCTTAAGGGGGCCTAACCTAGGTTCAGAATCAATTAGCCAAAAAAATCCCTACACTACTGGCCCTTTCGGCAACAACCCGTGGAGCATGGACTGAGGTCTCACCCGAAGTAGTATGGGGGGATGTTGGAACCAAGTTTCCGCACCCTTGAGATGTCTGAGGGGTTAGTTTAGTCCAACTGTGAATACCTTTGCGCAGGTCACTTCGTGCGTTGTCCTAACCTACAAGACCTTTGTTATCTGTTATAATTGCCTTTGCACAACCCTAACTAGGGGTTGAGGTGATTTCACGCTGCCCTAACAGTGATCTACACTACTTCCCCAAGTTACACCGCGTATCTTACTTATATTCTTATAACAGTTAGTTATCTTCACGTAAATAGATAGTTTATCTTATATTCACTTTATCAACACATTCATATAGGTTCGCGTATCATATAAACAATAGAAAAGCAATTAATATCTGACACATTCAATGCACAAAATAGGAACAAGATACACAGAAATGATGTAAAACTTCTCTTTATTACTTCTCCAAAGGTTACAGACTTGACTCGCCTTGCACACTCAACTGCAGGAGTTCGTGCACTCAGTTGCGGACTACTAGGCCTCTGCGCACTCAGCTGCAGATACTTCTCCTACTCTACGACCCAAAGACTCATCTCTACACTTAGATAAGACTCAATTCTCCATCTATTACTTCCACTTCTCTTTCTTCGATGATTTACAACTTAGAGCTTCGCTCTATTTATACAATCCCATGGTCTGCGGACCATGGGTAGATTTCTAAAGCTGACATTACATTACAAAAATGAGAGTGGAAAACCATATGACTCATTTACAATCTTCGTGCTCTGCGGCCACAAAACGCAGAGTCTTTACATCAGATTTGGTAAAAATATGGGTTTTAAGCCCCAAAACTTGCCTTGGGGGATCCCATGCCCAACACAATGCCTACGTGAGGAACTCAGGTGGCTAGAAGAATTGTGTTTCCCCTCTTCCTCGACGCTGTCATCTCTCTTTGGAGATGTTTTCCCTTCAAATCCTCCTTACGTTTGAGGAACCACGCGGGACCAGTTCTGGGTGTAGGCTTCAACATCTTGCCTCCTCGTGTCCTCCCTTACGACAGTAGGAACATGTCACCTATGAACCATTGTTAGAATACCATTCTTCTTTTGCGACATAGCCTAATCCTTTGTATTAGGCCTCTCTTTGGCTACAATTGGATTTTTAATGCCTTGCTAATTTACTCCAAGGCATCAAATGCCTTTACTATGTTTTTCCAAGGCCGCAAATAAATTTACATCAATACTTTTGCATAAGGAAGAAGCATGTAAATTCTTACCATTTGCTGCATCCTTTGATTGGCATACGAAGATGCTTTCAAATTCCCTTTTAATTCGAGATGTGTCCTCTTGGACTCTTCGACTCTCTTCTTTCAGCTCCTCGAACTTGGGTGCTGATTGAACCTCATTTTCCCCATAGTTCGATAATTTGTAAAAGTGATGTTCATAAACAAATCACTTATATGCAATAATGTTTTTGTTTAAGCATTACAATGTCAGTTTGGTTTGTTGATAGTCAATTTGAATGGATAAATTTTGGAGTCAAGTTTATTCGATTTTGTAAAATGCTTTTTTGAAACATTTTGTAAAACGCATTTTAAGACTGTTGTATGAGTAGTTGCAACACATTTAGTATGTTCCAAATGTGTGTAGCACTCAAGTTATACAAGTATTCAATATGTGAAGCTTGTTTGGGTTCATTTGACAATCTTTTAGGATCTTATCCTTGATAAGGATTTTATAGATAATCTTCTTGGAATTCTTCTTGGGAAGGATGTTGTTGTGGATGGACATAGTGACATGGATAGGTCGAGAAGAACATAAGATTTGAATATTTTGTCACATAGCGAAACATGTAATTTGCAAGATATTGTACTACAAGTTTGCAGGGGATGCACGTGTCATCTCATTGCTTATGGCTCCAAATAAAAAAGGTGAAGGAGAAGGAAGAATGACATGCAAGATACTTGCAGTGTAGACAAAGTACATAACAGTGGTAGATTATTTAATGCTTTTGGAGACAAAAATGTTTTTAGTGGGGAAGAGTGATCAGGAGCTAAAAAATTGTCAAATTTTCAAAGTGTTAGAATTTAGATAAGTGCAACTTCAGATTGAAGATCTCGTCATTCTGAGTCCAATGGTGCAAACAACACTCAAATTTGATCTCGTATGTAGTAGTTAGAGCTGGTAAAAGTTCAGGGTTTACTTGATGACATGGCAAGGGTCCTAGCCAATCAGGAGACGACAAGTTTCACTCTGCCATTGACCCTCACATATCAACAATCATAGTCAAAAGGTGGATCACATTACAAGAATTAGCCTCGGACCCAATAAGGTATGGAGTTGCGATGCAATATTGACTGAAGTTGCAACTGTGATGGATCGAAATTGCATATCGGCAAAATGTGGACAAGTATGAAGAATCAGCCCCCAATGCAAGGTAGGTTGCAATGCAATAACAATCTCACATCACATGTTTATGGTAATCGGCATAGAATTACCAATCTTTTATGGAATTTTAAATGGACCATAATGAATTGGTTTCAACTTTTTACCTTCATATATGCAAATATATTCCATTGTTAATGTTGAAAATTTGAGATTATATGAACCTCCTTTGATTCAAGATCAAGGACAGAATGTTCAAATTCCATCTATTGAAGACTTCTATCTAGAATTCCTCAATGTGCTTCAACAAGACACTATACTTGACAGAAGTACAAGGACAACTAAAAGGGGAAGCATTGATTATCTTCAGATGGGTCTCAAAGGTACACATCCATCAAAGGCCAAATGGATTGAAGTGAAGAAGGTGAGGGAACAATACCCTCATCTATTCAATAACTGACTATAAATATTTTGAGGTCTAAAAGGATTCCAGCGGGGAGGAGTGATTAGATGCTCAGAATTATGGTCAAAAATCAAAGTGCCAGAATCTTGTCAAACTCAGATCTAGGATGATGAGCTCTTCATTTTGAATTCAACAATGTGAACGACACTCAAATATGAGTTCATATGTAGAATTTAGAGCAAGTAAAAGCTCATGTTTGACTTGCCTACAAGGCAGGATTGGGATGGTGTGGCAAGGTCTTTAGCGAATGAGGAGGTGCCAAGTGTTAGCCTGCCATTGGTCCTCCGAAAGGTTGAAGTTGCGATGTGATGCAATCACATCGGCAACAAGAATCAACCCCGGTGAAGTGGAGTTCTAATTGTGATAAACCCCAGATGTGATAGGTTTATATGCCACAGTTTAATACCATGGTGGGAAATCACAATCACAGTGTTTTGTCTGGTAAACAAGACCTTCCCACACAACTGATCGTTGATTATGATGAGCGGTGGAATTTGGACAAGGGAGTTTATATATTCTGGTTTAATATCCCGATGGGTCCGCAACACCACATATCAATGTTTCACAGTGTTAACAACCCGCACCTTAGCCAATTGCAATTGCGATAAGGCTGATATGATTTATCTCACTGAACGGTGAATTTTTCACTCCATTAGCGGATTTTGGAGTGAAAAAGCGGATTTTGGTCGGTTTCATAGTAATTTGGAGAATAAATAGTGGAGGAACTGGGAGAAGTCATAATGTCTTCAGTTCTTATGCAAATTGGATGCAAAAAGCAGCTAGATAGCTATTTTTGGGGATGTTGAACTCATGGAATAGGTTTCGGAGTCAAAGGAGCACTTCTGGATAGGATTTTTGAAAATTTAAGCCTATGGGTGGCCTGGTCAACTAGAGTGTTGATTCATTTTATGGAGGAGTTCGAAGATGGAGCAAACCTTATAGGGTTATTATAGCATCCATATGTTTACTACAAAAACCATTACAACAGTGTTGTAGCTGTATTTCTTCTTTGCTCTATGTGTGTATGGATAAAGAGACTTGTTTAAGTGCTTCAAGTGGATTGTTGTACTTGTTTATGCTGTTGGAACTTAGAGTATGGGGTCTTGATTTGAGAGCCCTTAGATTTCTTATTGTTTCATGTCTAACTATAGGTTTTAATATGTTTAGAGTGAGAATTATTTGTAGAAGAATGTTTCCTTGAAGGGGAAATAAGCCACTCTTTTTGTTAGCACATTTATGTACTCTTTATTCGAAGAATTGTGAGCATAATGAGAAAGGGTCATGCCTTTAGAGTTGATCCATGGAGATGTAGCCCAGGAGGGGTGAGCTCCTTTATCAATGGATGGTGTATTATTATTTGATGCACGCTTCCATTTACTGTTTTGGTTTCATGTTTTATGTTTTTCTTCATGAAACTATCTTGAGCAAAAACACATAAAGTTCATGCTTTTACCTGTTATTTTGGAATACAACCTCAAGCAAATTTTTATATTTTGATGAGGGGAACTAACAAAGCATAAATAATTTTCCCCAATTCAGATCAGTATTGCAAGTAGTTAAATCTGAATTTGGTTAATAATATTTTATTATTCTCCATTTCCAAGATTAACTCCATACTTTTCTATATAAAGGAGGGTTTTCATTCATTCTTCACCATGATAATTATGATCATCAACATTATCGTCATTTTTCTTGAGCTCCCATTTTGAGTTCTTCACTTTTGTTTGGGTTTTTCACACATTGAGAGAGAATCAATTTATGAAGCGTCAAGGATATCAAAGGACCCATCCCACAGAGGGGGACTTATAGAACAATATGTAGATGTTGTTTACCTAGTATTATCAATAAAATATTTATTCATTTAGAATAGTCCTTCTGATTGGCTTATTATATTGGATACTTTATATTAATGCTTTCCGTTTTGGATTATATCTCCTTTTACTGCAGGTTTTCTATTTGTGTTTCAGAACTAAGACGACAACAACCATAAACTTGTTGTTAGGGACACTTGTCACCCAGTGACTTAAGTGAAGTAATTTTGGTACACCTTCAAGAATTTTCATACTAACAAATATAAGCTAAATAAATAATTAGAAGTGGTAGTTTTCTTCTTTCCCCTCCAAATATATTTTTACCCTTGGGGATGATCTCATCACATTAATTCTTATTGGTTCTTTTAAAGTTTATTTTGTTAACACATTATTTATTTTAACAACCATTTTTTACCTCAAAATTTCTCTAATGATAGTATGTTCATAATAATATCAGGTCACTATTTACACGCTAAAAATATGGAAAAATTTAAACAAAATCATAACAAAACTAAAAATATTTTTGGGCAATGCAAGATTTTCTAGAACCATATGGATGCTCCTACATCACAATGGGAAGAGTTCAAGTGAAAGAAGGAAGCAAGGGTATTGATGTAATTAGCATAAGATTAACACTTGTTTACTATGCACATGTAAAAATAATCATTAATAAGAGTGGGATAATAAAAATCCATTCAAGTGATTTTAACTAGTGGCATCACCACTATAATAAAGGTATTGAAATAATGCATGTTATAGGATTGGTACTTTTCCTTCACGAATTAACTCATTGTTTATGTTGGTTGTTGCATCATCATTAGGGTCACCATGAAAGCATACATATATTTTTAAGGCTGACACAAATGTATGGCCAAGCTAATAGTGGGGATCATATCTTGAGGAAGGAGATAAATTTGAACTTCATTTAGATGGGATTTTATTAAACTTGTTCTTAACGATGTTATACTTACTAGGGGATTGAGACATATGTTCTATTTCTTTGGTGATTTAGTAAAAATAAGAAATAAAGGGGATTGGGCAAGGTGGGTAAAAATAGTTGTTAGGATAGTTCAACATATTTAAGGCTTATGAAACAAAGGAAAATGTTGTCAAAGAAGTGCTTTTAAGTGTTTGTACTGTAAATAAATAATGTGGTGAAATAATATGTATATGTTGCCACTCTTTAGATTTAAATTCATCTTGAAAAATTTCATGAGGTTAATTAATGGATCATGTCCTTATATCGGTCATGTGGTGATGGAAACCTCCTAGATATGAATGTTACAATAAAAATAAATCCTTTAGGTGGTTAGGAATGGAATAGGTAAAAGGGACATTGATGTGTTTCTCTACCATGATCATCCCCTTCATAGGTTTTTGATTTATAACCAGTTGTGTTAGGGTCCTATAAATATAGTAATCCAGGTATGGTTATCTAGCCATTTATCCCATAGGGATATTGTACATTATTTTTCATTTTAAGATTGTCTAGCCTATAAAAAGAAAAATAGAAAAGAAAAGAAAAAATAGAAAGGAGAAAAAATAAAGATTAAAGGGGAAAAGAAAAATAAATAAATAATAAATAATAAAACCCCAAAGGAGCGCGCGTAGTCCAAATGTCGCCAATAATTAAAGATATATTAAATTTTGTTTTAAAATTCGGAATAAAGGTGATTTGACTATTTTTGTCACTTTCCACAAATCGTTTTTACTTTTGGTCGCTGAGATCGTCCCTGCCCAGATCACGGGCGGGGTGATGTTCGAACACCCCCCCCCCCCCCCCCACCCGACCTTGAGGACTTAACGAAGGGGGGGGGTTCGAAATGTGGTTTACAATTGAAAACACCCGAGGTAATGTGGTGGCTCCATAGTTATTTCGGGGGTCCCTTCCCTATACTGCCTATCACTCTTAGCCCCCCGCTATCCCCCCGAAAACCACCATTCGACGATCCTTCGGCTCATTTTCTCCCGCTCCATCCTTGACACCTGTCTTCTACTGATCTGTCCACATCACCCATCCTCCATGTCATGTAACTCTTATAATTCAAATATCCCATAAACAATCATGAAGTCGTTGGCCATTAAATTTTCTCCTGCCAACGTCTAAAAATCCATAAATGCTATGCTCCAAAATGGTAATAATCCTGTTGATCACCCTCAATTTCTGTTATAAAATCCCGTATAAACCTGTATTATCCCATTTTCCTTGTTATTTTTTCCACATAGGTTTAGATTGAAAGATTTCCAAGCTTGCTAGTGCCCTCTCCAAAGTTTTTCCCTTCTACAACCAATCAAATTGCGACCTCATAACATTGTTTTTTCAAATTTCCAATTGAAATTAAAAATGTCTTCACACAAAGGAAAGGGAAAGATACATGATGAGAATCCTATGGTACCTCGATTGATACCTAGTACAAGATGACAACAAATCAATGTGAGTTTGATCTGTATGAGCTACATAATTGGGAAAAATAGAAGTATTTAGACCAGAGTGATGATTTAAATATATGGGAATCATTTCTACCTGAATTTAGCTTTCTCAATACTCATATATTCCCAGAATTCGCTACTTGGTGTCACCTCAGGTACCTCCCAATCCATAAAGACTTCATTGTTTTGAGTAATGAATGCTTATTTGCAGCCATGTTCTACTGATGCACTCGTAGAGATATACAAAAAACTTACCTTCCCCCAGCGAGCCCATATTATTGAATGTTTTCTGCATGAAAATTCTAAATTGCCTAGAACAAATCCCCCATACCCTGCTTCTATTTTCCCTGAGAAGTCAAGACAAGTCATTTCCATGGTTACTTGCTTATTAGGATATTACATAGTCCAGTGGGTAGATGACGTAGTGTTAGGGCTTTTATCAAATTATTATTCGTTTAGTTGTTCAGAACCATGCACTCATATTTAATTTACAGTTAACTACTTATATAGTATTAATCTCAGTTTAAAGCTGAAGGTGCATTTAAAAACCAACCAGTCTTAGTATATTTGATGTTATTCTACCAAGAAGACATATTCAAGTTCTAGTTACCGAAGATGGATGATCAGGGAGTCCATTATCAGTCATTCCTTGGACTTCTTTAGTAAGAAGGAATTCATAATATTATTCATTCAACGATATTGTGGATCAATTTTTACATACATCCTTGTGTCTACCTAGCAATGATGCTATACCAAGGATTTCACTGGAGATCAAGAAAGTTTTTCATATTTCAGAACAGGCTAAAGTTGGAGACTGGTATCTTTGCCAAAACTATATAGAGATTTGGATCTATGGGTGTGAGCTTCCTCCCTATAGATTACTAGTTTTTGTACTAGTAAGGATTTTTGCTTTGGAATACATTAGAGAGATGTTAAGCATGGATGAATTTTACATTTTGTATCAAATAAAATAAATCACAATTTAAATTGAAGTAAAATTTTAGGCCTTATATTGTAAATACCAGAGAGGTCGCAAGAGAAGCGGAGGAAATATTAAAGAAGATGAAATTTAAACTAAGTTTCACATGGTCTTATGATCCATTAGGAATAATGTCAAAGCTGAGAGTTGAGTAGAAGACCACTCCATATGCACATACACCTGCGCTAAAGATAGAGAAGTATGCTAATCAGGAGATGTGGAAAAAGAACACACTAAAGGAGGCTGAAGAAAAAATTGTCAGTCAATCATCTCTGAAAAATCCTATTCCAAAAGGCAAAGAAATCAACAAGCCGAGGGAAAGTATGTACCCTACAGATTCAAAAGCACAAGTTGCAGACTTCTGTGTCTTCAAGAGGAGGAAGAAGGATCCAAAGACCAATACTAAGATTGATACTAAGAGTGATCTTTGGGTAATAAGTATTCAAGAAGAATTCCCAGAACAAACAGATTCATAGGAGAAAAGTAGAATGGTTTTGACAGGTATTCCCAACAGTTCATTCCCATATGTTGAGGAGATAAATGAGTCACCTATATATTCTACATATCAAGTTCCAGCACAACATAATATTTTTACAAGATACAGGGAAATCAAGAGGAATAATGTAGCATTGAAGGCTTCAACATATTCAGAATTTTGGAAGCAAACTGATAATACTCAACACAGGTTGTTGTCTGCATTTGACATAGAAAAGGGGCATTTCCAAATGGTTTTTGGAACCTACAGTTCGAGTCCCCAAAAGTGTAGAAGACTACAAAGCTTCAATATTTTCTGTTGATACCAAAAAGGTTCATGCAATCAACCAAATTGATTTGCATAAGAAAGCAGGTGAGATAATTTATT